>CAWVOD010000011.1:0-204292 GCA_963930825.1 Silvanus unidentatus | reverse complement strand
AATGAGGTGCTAAATCTACTGGTGAAAACCGCGATGTCCTATCTTGAACCGTTTAGGAGATCGCGTAAAATGGAGAAAAATAGACATTTGAAAATGTGATATATAAACATTTTATTCGTTTTTACCTTTATCAACTCTTGAGAGTAGACTTATAGGATCTATTTTATGTAAAATGAGGTGCTAAACCCACTGGTGAAAACCGCGATGTCCCATCTTTAACCGTTTAGGAGATCGAGTAAAATGGAAAATAATAGATATTTGAAAATGTGATATATAAACACTTTATTCGTTTGTACCTTTATCAACTCTTGAGAGTAGACTTATAGAACTTATTTTATGTAAAATAAGGTGCTAAATCCACTGGTAAAAACAGCGATGTCCTATCTCTAACCGTTTAAGAGATCGAGTAAAATTAATAATAACAGATATTTGAAAATGTGATATATAAACATTTTATTCATTTGTACCTTTATCAACTCTTGAGAGTAGACTTATAGGAGTTATTTTATGTAAAATGAGGTGCTAAATCGACTGGTGGAAACCGCGATGTCCTATCTTTAACCGTTTAGGAGATCGAGTAAAATGGAGAATAATTGATATTTTATAATGTGATATATAAACATTTTATTCGTTTGTACCTTTATCAACTCTTGAGAGTAGACTTATAAGACTTATTTTAAGTAAAATGAGGTGCTAAATCCACTGGTGAAAACCGCGATGTCCTATCTTTAACCGTTTAGGAGATCGAGTAAAATGGAGAATAATAGATATTTGTAAATGTGATATATAAACATTTTATTCGTTTGTACCTTTATCAACTCTTGTGAGTAGACTTTTAGGACCTATTTTATGTAAAATGAGGTGCTAATCCCACTGGTGAAAACCGCGATGTCCCATCTTTAACCGTTTAGGAGATCGAGTAAAATGGAAAATAATAGATATTTGAAAATGTGATATATAAACATTTTATTCGTTTGTACCTTTATCAACTCTTGAGAGTAGACTTATAAGACTTATTTTAAGTAAAATGAGGTGCTAAATCCACTGGTGAAAACCGCGATGTCCTATCTTTAACCGTTTAGGAGATCGAGTAAAATGGAGAATAATAGATATTTGTAAATGTGATATATAAACATTTTATTCGTTTGTACCTTTATCAACTCTTGTGAGTAGACTTTTAGGACCTATTTTATGTAAAATAAAGTGCTAAATCCACTGGTGAAAACCGCGATGTCCTATCTTTAACCGTTTAGGAGATCGAGTAAAATGGAGAATAATAGATATTTGAAAATGTGATATATAAACATTTTATTCGTTTGTACCTTTATCAACATTTGAGAGTAGACTTATAGGACCTATTTTATGTAAAATGAGGTGCTAAATCCACTGGTGGAAACCGCGATGTCCTATCTTGAACCGTTTAAGAGATCGAGTAAAATGGAGAATAATAGATATTTGAAAATGTGAAATATAAACATTTTATTCGTTTGTACCTTGATCAACTCATGAGGGTAGACTTAAAGGAATTATTTTATGTAAAATGAGGTGCTAAATTTACTGGTAAAAACCGCGATGTCCTATCTTTAACAGTTTAGGAGATCGAGTAAAATGGAGAATAATAGATATTTGATAATGTGATATATAAACATTTTATTCGTTTGTACCTTTATCAACTCTTGAAAGTAGACTTATAGGACCTATTTTGTGTAAAATGAGGTGCTAAATCCACTGGTGAAAACCGCGATGTGATATCTTTAACCGTTTAGGAGATCGAGTAAAATGGAGAATAATAGATATTTGAAAATGTGATATATAAACATGTTATTCGATTGTACCTTTATCATCTCTTGAGAGTAGACTTATAGGACTTATTTTATGTAAAATGGGGTGCTTAATCCACTGGTGAAGACCGCGATGTCCTATCTTTAATCGTTTAGGAGATCGAGTGAAATGGAGAATAATAGATATTTGAAAATGTGATATATATACATTTTATTCGTTTGTACCTTTATCAACTCTTGAGAGTAGACTTATAGGACTTATTTTATGTAAAATGAGGTGCTAAATCCACTGGTGAAATCCGCGATGTCCTATCTTTAACCGTTTAGGAGATCGTGTATAATGGAGAATAATAGATATTTGATAATATGATATATAAACATTTTATTCGTTTGTTCCTTTATCAACTCTTGAGAGTAGACTTATAGGACTTATTTTATGTAAAATGAGGTGCTAAATCCACTGGTGAAAACCGCGATGTCCTATCTTTAACCGTTTAGGAGATCGAGTAAAAGGGAAAATAATAGAAATTTGAAAATGTGACATATAAACATTTTATTCGTTTTTACCTTTATCAACTCTTGAGAGTAGACTTATAGGACCTATTTTATGTAAAATGAGGTGCTAAATCCACTGGTGAAATCCGCGATGTCCTATCTTTAACCGTTTAGGAGATCGTGTATAATGGAGAATAATAGATATTTGATAATATGATAAATAAACATTTTATTCGTTTGTTCCTTTATCAACTCTTGAGAGTAGACTTATAGGACTTATTTTATGTAAAATGAGGTGCTAAATCCACTGGTGAAAACCGCGATGTGATATCTTTAACCGTTTAGGAGATCGGGTAAAATGGAGAATAATAGATATTTGATAATATGATGTATAAACATTTTATTCGTTTGTTCCTTTATCAACTCTTGAGAGTAGACTTATAGGACTTATTTTATGTAAAATGAGGTGCTAAATCCACTGGTGAAAACCGCGATGTGATATCTTTAACCGTTTAGGAGATCGAGTAAAATGGAGAAAAATAGATATTTGAAAATGTGATATATAAACATTTTATTTGTTTTTACTTTTATCAACTCTTGAGAGTAGACGTATAGGACCTATTTTATGTAAAATGAGGTGCTAAATCCACTGGTGAAAACCGCGATGTCCTATCTTGAACCGTTTAGGAGATCGAGTAAAATGGAAAATAATAGATATTTTAAAATGTATATATAAACATTTTATTCGTTTGTACCTTGATCAACTCTTGAGGGTAGACTTATAGGACCTATTTTATGTAAAATGAGGTGCTAAATCCACTGGTGAAAACCGCGAAGTCCTATCTTTAACCGTTTAGGAGATCGAGTAAAATGGAGAATAATAGAAATTTGAAAATGTGACATATAAAAATTTTATTCGTTTTTACCTTTATCAACTCTTGAGAGTAGACTTATAGGACCTATTTTATGTAAAATGAGGTGCTAAATCCACTGGTGAATACCGCGATGTGATATCTTTAACCGTTTAGGAGATCGAGTAAAATGGAGAAAAATAGATATTTGAAAATGTGATATATAAACATTTTATTCGTTTGTACCTTTATCAACTCTTGAGAGTAGACTTATAGGACCTATTTTATGTAAAATGAGGTGCTAAATCTACTGGTGAAAACCGCGATGTCCTATCTTGAACCGTTTAGGAGATCGCGTAAAATGGAGAAAAATAGATATTTGAAAATGTGATATATAAATATTTTATTCGTTTTTACCTTTATCAACTCTTGAGAGTAGACTTATGGGACCTATTTTATGTAAAATGAGGTGCCAAATCCACTGGTGAAAACCTCGATGTCCTATCTTTAACCGTTTAGGAGATCGAGTAAAATGGAGAATAATAGATATTTGTAAATGTGATATATAAACATTTTATTCGTTTGTACCTTTATCAACATTTGAGAGTAGACTTATAGGACCTATTTTATGTAAAATGAGGTGCTAAATCCACTGGTGAAAACCGCGATGTCCTATCATTAACCGTTTAGGAGATCGAGTAAAATGGAGAATAATAGATATTTGAAAATGTGATATATAAACATTTTATTCGTTTTTACCTTTATCAACTCTTGAGAGTAGACTTATAGGACCTATTTTATGTAAAATGAGGTGCTAAATCCACTGGTGAAAACCGCGATGTCCTATCATTAACCGTTTAGGAGATCGAGTAAAATGGAGAATAATAGATATTTGAAAATGTGATATATAAACATTTTATTCGTTTGTACCTTTATCAACTCTTAAGAGTAGACTTATAGGACTTATTTTATGTAAAATGAGGTGCTAAATCCACTGGTGAAATCCGCGATGTCCTATCTTGAACCGTTTAGGAGATCGAGTAAAATGGAGAAAAATAGATATTTGAAAATGTGATATATAAACATTTTATTCGTTTGTACCTTTATCAACTCTTGAGAGTAGACTTATAGGACCTATTTTATGTAAAATGAGGTGCTAAATCTACTGGTGAAAACCGCGACGTCCTATCTTGAACCGTTTAGGAGATCGCGTAAAATGGAGAAAAATAGATATTTGAAAATGTGATATATAAACATTTTATTCGTTTTTACCTTTATCAACTCTTGAGAGTAGACTTATAGGATCTATTTTATGTAAAATGAGGTGCTAAACCCACTGGAGAAAACCGCGATGTCCCATCTTTAACCGTTTAGGAGATCGAGTAAAATGGAAAATAATAGATATTTGAAAATGTGATATATAAACACTTTATTCGTTTGTACCTTTATCAACTCTTGAGAGTAGACTTATAGGACTTATTTTATGTAAAATAAGGTGCTAAATCCACTGGTAAAAACAGCGATGTCCTATCTCTAACCGTTTAAGAGATCGAGTAAAATTAATAATAACAGATATTTGAAAATGTGATATATAAACATTTTATTCATTTGTACCTTTATCAACTCTTGAGAGTAGACTTATAGGAGTTATTTTATGTAAAATGAGGTGCTAAATCGACTGGTGGAAACCGCGATGTCCTATCTTTAACCGTTTAGGAGATCGAGTAAAATGGAGAATAATTGATATTTTATAATGTGATATATAAACATTTTATTCGTTTGTACCTTTATCAACTCTTGAGAGTAGACTTATAAGACTTATTTTAAGTAAAATGAGGTGCTTAATATACTGGTGAAAACCGCGATGTCCTATCTTTATCCGTTTAGGAGATCGAGTAAAATGGAGAATAATAGATAATTTATAATGTGATATATAAACATTTTATTCGTTTGTACCTTTATCAACTCTTGAGAGTAGACTTATAAGACTTATTTTAAGTAAAATGAGGTGCTAAATCCACTGGTGAAAACCGCGATGTCCTATCTTTAACCGTTTAGGAGATCGAGTAAAATGGAGAATAATAGATATTTGTAAATGTGATATATAAACATTTTATTCGTTTGTACCTTTATCAACTCTTGAGAGTAGACTTTTAGGACCTATTTTATGTAAAATAAAGTGCTAAATCCACTGGTGAAAACCGCGATGTCCTATCTTGAACCGTTTAGGAGATCGAGTAAAATGGAGAATAATAGATATTTGAAAATGTGATATATAAACATTTTATTCGTTTGTACCTTGATCAACTCATGAGGGTAGACTTAAAGGAATTATTTTATGTAAAATGAGGTGCTAAATTTACTGGTAAAAACCGCGATGTCCTATCTTTAACAGTTTAGGAGATCGAGTAAAATGGAGAATAATAGATATTTGAAAATGTGATATATAAACATTTTATTCGTTTGTACCTTTATCAACTCTTGAAAGTAGACTTATAGGACCTATTTTGTGTAAAATGAGGTGCTAAATCCACTGGTGAAAACCGCGATGTGATATCTTTAACCGTTTAGGAGATCGAGTAAAATGGAGAATAATAGATATTTGAAAATGTGATATATAAACATGTTATTCGATTGTACCTTTATCAACTCTTGAGAGTAGACTTATAGGACTTATTTTATGTAAAATGGGGTGCTTAATCCACTGGTGAAGACCGCGATGTCCTATCTTTAACCGTTTAGGAGATCGAGTGAAATGGAGAATAATAGATATTTGAAAATGTGATATATATACATTTTATTCGTTTGTACCTTTATCAACTCTTGAGAGTAGACTTATAGGACTTATTTTATGTAAAATGAGGTGCTAAATCCACTGGTGAAATCCGCGATGTCCTATCTTTAACCGTTTAGGAGATCGTGTATAATGGAGAATAATAGATATTTGATAATATGATATATAAACATTTTATTCGTTTGTTCCTTTATCAACTCTTGAGAGTAGACTTATAGGACTTATTTTATGTAAAATGAGGTGCTAAATCCACTGGTGAAAACCGCGATGTCCTATCTTTAACCGTTTAGGAGATCGAGTAAAAGGGAAAATAATAGAAATTTGAAAATGTGACATATAAACATTTTATTCGTTTTTACCTTTATCAACTCTTGAGAGTAGACTTATAGGACCTATTTTATGTAAAATGAGGTGCTAAATCCACTGGTGAAATCCGCGATGTCCTATCTTTAACCGTTTAGGAGATCGGGTAAAATGGAGAATAATAGATATTTGAAAATGTGAAATATAAACATTTTATTCGTTTGTACCTTGATCAACTCATGAGGGTAGACTTAAAGGAATTATTTTATGTAAAATGAGGTGCTAAATTTACTGGTAAAAACCGCGATGTCCTATCTTTAACAGTTTAGGAGATCGAGTAAAATGGAGAATAATAGATATTTTAAAATGTATATATAAACATTTTATTCGTTTGTACCTTGATCAACTCTTGAGGGTAGACTTATAGGACCTATTTTATGTAAAATGAGGTGCTAAATCCACTGGTGAAAACCGCGAAGTCCTATCTTTAACCGTTTAGGAGATCGAGTAAAATGGAGAATAATAGAAATTTGAAAATGTGACATATAAAAATTTTATTCGTTTTTACCTTTATCAACTCTTGAGAGTAGACTTATAGGACCTATTTTATGTAAAATGAGGTGCTAAATCCACTGGTGAATACCGCGATGTGATATCTTTAACCGTTTAGGAGATCGAGTAAAATGGAGAAAAATAGATATTTGAAAATGTGATATATAAACATTTTATTCGTTTGTACCTTTATCAACTCTTGAGAGTAGACTTATAGGACCTATTTTATGTAAAATGAGGTGCTAAATCTACTGGTGAAAACCGCGATGTCCTATCTTGAACCGTTTAGGAGATCGCGTAAAATGGAGAAAAATAGATATTTGAAAATGTGATATATAAATATTTTATTCGTTTTTACCTTTATCAACTCTTGAGAGTAGACTTATGGGACCTATTTTATGTAAAATGAGGTGCCAAATCCACTGGTGAAAACCTCGATGTCCTATCTTTAACCGTTTAGGAGATCGAGTAAAATGGAGAATAATAGATATTTGTAAATGTGATATATAAACATTTTATTCGTTTGTACCTTTATCAACATTTGAGAGTAGACTTATAGGACCTATTTTATGTAAAATGAGGTGCTAAATCCACTGGTGAAAACCGCGATGTCCTATCATTAACCGTTTAGGAGATCGAGTAAAATGGAGAATAATAGATATTTGAAAATGTGATATATAAACATTTTATTCGTTTTTACCTTTATCAACTCTTGAGAGTAGACTTATAGGACCTATTTTATGTAAAATGAGGTGCTAAATCCACTGGTGAAAACCGCGATGTCCTATCATTAACCGTTTAGGAGATCGAGTAAAATGGAGAATAATAGATATTTGAAAATGTGATATATAAACATTTTATTCGTTTGTACCTTTATCAACTCTTAAGAGTAGACTTATAGGACTTATTTTATGTAAAATAAGGTGCTAAATCCACTGGTGAAATCCGCGATGTCCTATCTTGAACCGTTTAGGAGATCGAGTAAAATGGAGAAAAATAGATATTTGAAAATGTGATATATAAACATTTTATTCGTTTGTACCTTTATCAACTCTTGAGAGTAGACTTATAGGACCTATTTTATGTAAAATGAGGTGCTAAATCTACTGGTGAAAACCGCGACGTCCTATCTTGAACCGTTTAGGAGATCGCGTAAAATGGAGAAAAATAGATATTTGAAAATGTGATATATAAACATTTTATTCGTTTTTACCTTTATCAACTCTTGAGAGTAGACTTATAGGATCTATTTTATGTAAAATGAGGTGCTAAACCCACTGGAGAAAACCGCGATGTCCCATCTTTAACCGTTTAGGAGATCGAGTAAAATGGAAAATAATAGATATTTGAAAATGTGATATATAAACACTTTATTCGTTTGTACCTTTATCAACTCTTGAGAGTAGACTTATAGGACTTATTTTATGTAAAATAAGGTGCTAAATCCACTGGTAAAAACAGCGATGTCCTATCTCTAACCGTTTAAGAGATCGAGTAAAATTAATAATAACAGATATTTGAAAATGTGATATATAAACATTTTATTCATTTGTACCTTTATCAACTCTTGAGAGTAGACTTATAGGAGTTATTTTATGTAAAATGAGGTGCTAAATCGACTGGTGGAAACCGCGATGTCCTATCTTTAACCGTTTAGGAGATCGAGTAAAATGGAGAATAATTGATATTTTATAATGTGATATATAAACATTTTATTCGTTTGTACCTTTATCAACTCTTGAGAGTAGACTTATAAGACTTATTTTAAGTAAAATGAGGTGCTTAATATACTGGTGAAAACCGCGATGTCCTATCTTTATCCGTTTAGGAGATCGAGTAAAATGGAGAATAATAGATAATTTATAATGTGATATATTAACATTTTATTCGTTTGTACCTTTATCAACTCTTGAGAGTAGACTTATAAGACTTATTTTAAGTAAAATGAGGTGCTAAATCCACTGGTGAAAACCGCGATGTCCTATCTTTAACCGTTTAGGAGATCGAGTAAAATGGAGAATAATAGATATTTGTAAATGTGATATATAAACATTTTATTCGTTTGTACCTTTATCAACTCTTGAGAGTAGACTTTTAGGACCTATTTTATGTAAAATAAAGTGCTAAATCCACTGGTGAAAACCGCGATGTCCTATCTTGAACCGTTTAGGAGATCGAGTAAAATGGAGAATAATAGATATTTGAAAATGTGATATATAAACATTTTATTCGTTTGTACCTTGATCAACTCATGAGGGTAGACTTAAAGGAATTATTTTATGTAAAATGAGGTGCTAAATTTACTGGTAAAAACCGCGATGTCCTATCTTTAACAGTTTAGGAGATCGAGTAAAATGGAGAATAATAGATATTTGAAAATGTGATATATAAACATTTTATTCGTTTGTACCTTTATCAACTCTTGAAAGTAGACTTATAGGACCTATTTTGTGTAAAATGAGGTGCTAAATCCACTGGTGAAAACCGCGATGTGATATCTTTAACCGTTTAGGAGATCGAGTAAAATGGAGAATAATAGATATTTGAAAATGTGATATATAAACATGTTATTCGATTGTACCTTTATCAACTCTTGAGAGTAGACTTATAGGACTTATTTTATGTAAAATGGGGTGCTTAATCCACTGGTGAAGACCGCGATGTCCTATCTTTAACCGTTTAGGAGATCGAGTGAAATGGAGAATAATAGATATTTGAAAATGTGATATATATACATTTTATTCGTTTGTACCTTTATCAACTCTTGAGAGTAGACTTATAGGACTTATTTTATGTAAAATGAGGTGCTAAATCCACTGGTGAAATCCGCGATGTCCTATCTTTAACCGTTTAGGAGATCGTGTATAATGGAGAATAATAGATATTTGATAATATGATATATAAACATTTTATTCGTTTGTTCCTTTATCAACTCTTGAGAGTAGACTTATAGGACTTATTTTATGTAAAATGAGGTGCTAAATCCACTGGTGAAAACCGCGATGTCCTATCTTTAACCGTTTAGGAGATCGAGTAAAAGGGAAAATAATAGAAATTTGAAAATGTGACATATAAACATTTTATTCGTTTTTACCTTTATCAACTCTTGAGAGTAGACTTATAGGACCTATTTTATGTAAAATGAGGTGCTAAATCCACTGGTGAAATCCGCGATGTCCTATCTTTAACCGTTTAGGAGATCGTGTATAATGGAGAATAATAGATATTTGATAATATGATAAATAAACATTTTATTCGTTTGTTCCTTTATCAACTCTTGAGAGTAGACTTATAGGACTTATTTTATGTAAAATGAGGTGCTAAATCCACTGGTGAAAACCGCGATGTGATATCTTTAACCGTTTAGGAGATCGCGTAAAATGGAGAATAATAGATATTTGATAATATGATGTATAAACATTTTATTCGTTTGTTCCTTTATCAACTCTTGAGAGTAGACTTATAGGACTTATTTTATGTAAAATGAGGTGCTAAATCCACTGGTGAAAACCGCGATGTGATATCTTTAACCGTTTAGGAGATCGAGTAAAATGGAGAAAAATAGATATTTGAAAATGTGATATATAAACATTTTATTTGTTTTTACTTTTATCAACTCTTGAGAGTAGACGTATAGGACCTATTTTATGTAAAATGAGGTGCTAAATCCACTGGTGAAAACCGCGATGTCCTATCTTGAACCGTTTAGGAGATCGAGTAAAATGGAAAATAATAGATATTTTAAAATGTATTTATAAACATTTTATTCGTTTGTACCTTGATCAACTCTTGAGGGTAGACTTATAGGACCTATTTTATGTAAAATGAGGTGCTAAATCCACTGGTGAAAACCGCGAAGTCCTATCTTTAACCGTTTAGGAGATCGAGTAAAATGGAGAATAATAGAAATTTGAAAATGTGACATATAAAAATTTTATTCGTTTTTACCTTTATCAACTCTTGAGAGTAGACTTATAGGACCTATTTTATGTAAAATGAGGTGCTAAATCCACTGGTGAATACCGCGATGTGATATCTTTAACCGTTTAGGAGATCGAGTAAAATGGAGAAAAATAGATATTTGAAAATGTGATATATAAACATTTTATTCGTTTGTACCTTTATCAACTCTTGAGAGTAGACTTATAGGACCTATTTTATGTAAAATGAGGTGCTAAATCTACTGGTGAAAACCGCGATGTCCTATCTTGAACCGTTTAGGAGATCGCGTAAAATGGAGAAAAATAGATATTTGAAAATGTGATATATAAATATTTTATTCGTTTTTACCTTTATCAACTCTTGAGAGTAGACTTATGGAACCTATTTTATGTAAAATGAGGTGCCAAATCCACTGGTGAAAACCTCGATGTCCTATCTTTAACCGTTTAGGAGATCGAGTAAAATGGAGAATAATAGATATTTGTAAATGTGATATATAAACATTTTATTCGTTTGTACCTTTATCAAC
The DNA here is from genome assembly GCA_963930825.1 of Silvanus unidentatus. Taxonomy (NCBI): domain Eukaryota; kingdom Metazoa; phylum Arthropoda; class Insecta; order Coleoptera; family Silvanidae; genus Silvanus; species Silvanus unidentatus. The sequence goes on along the minus strand of CAWVOD010000011.1, from coordinate 193,045 downwards.
ATTTGAGAGTAGACTTATAGGACATATTTTATGTAAAATGAGGTGCTAAATCCACTGGTGAAAACCACGATGTCCTATCTTTAACCGTTTAGGAGATTGAGTAAAATGGATAATAATAGATTTTTGAAAATGTAATATATAAACCTTTTATTCGTTTGTACCTTTATCAACATTTGAGAGTAGACTTATAGGACATATTTTATGTAAAATGAGGTGCTTAATATACTGGTGAAAGCCACGATGTCCTATCTTTAACCGTTTAGGAGATCGAGTAAAATGGAGAATAATAGATATTTGTAAATGTGATATATAAACATTTTATTCGTTTGTACCTTTATCAACATTTGAGAGTAGACTTATAGGACATATTTTATGTAAAATGAGGTGCTAAATCCACTGGTGAAAACCACGATGTCCTATCTTTAACCGTTTAGGAGATTGAGTAAAATGGATAATAATAGATATTTGAAAATGTAATATATAAACCTTTTATTCGTTTTTACCTTTATCAACTCTTGAGAGTTGACTTATAGGACTTATTTTATGTAAAATGGGGTGCTTAATCCACTGATGAAAACCGCGATGTCCTATCTTTTACCGTTTAGGAGATCGAGTAAAATGGAGAATAATAGATATGTGAAAATGTGATATATTAACATTTTATTCGTTTGTACTTTGATCAACTCATGAGGGTAGACTTATAGGACCTGTTTTATGTAAAATCAGGTGCTAAATCCACTGGTGAAAACCGCGATGTCCTATCTTTAACCGTTTAGGGGATCGAGTAAAATGGAGTATAATAGGTATTTGATAATGTGATATATATACATTTTATTCGTTTGTACCTTTATCAACTCTTGAGAGTAGACTTATAGGACCTATTTAATGTAAATTGAGGTGCTAAATCCACTGGTGAAAACCGCGATGTCCTATCTTGAACCGTTTAGGAGATCGCGTAAAATGGAGAAAAATAGATATTTGAAAATGTGATATATAAACATTTTATTCGTTTTTACCTATATCAACTCTTGAGAGTAGACTTATAGGACCTATTTTATGTAAAATGAGGTGCTAAATCCACTGGTGAAAACCGCGATGTCCTATCATTAACCGTTTAGGAGATCGAGTAAAATGGAGAATAATAGATATTTGATAATGTGATATATAAACATTTTATTCGTTTGTACCTTTATCAACTCTTGAGAGTAACTTATAGGACCTATTTAATGTAAAATGAGGTGCCAAATCCACTGGTGAAAACCGCGATGTCCTATCTTTAACCGTTTAGGAGATCGAGTAAAATGGAGAATAATTGAAATTTGAAAATGTGATATATAAACATTTTATTCGTTTTTACCTATATCAACTCTTGAGAGTAGACTTATTGGACCTATTTTATGTAAAATGAGGTGCTAAATCCACTTGTGATAACCGCGATGTCCTATCTTTAACCGTTTAGGAGATCGAGTAAAATGGAGAATAATAGATATTTGAAAATGTGATATATAAACATCTTATTCGTTTGTACCTTTATCAACTCTTGAGAGTAGACTTATAGGACCTATTTAATGTAAAATGAGGTGCTAAATCCACTGGTGAAAACCGCGATGTCTTATCTTGAACCGTTTAGGAGATCGCGTAAAATGGAGAAAAATAGATATTTGAAAATGTGATATATAAACATTTTATTCGTTTTTACCTTTATCAACTCTTGAGAGTAGACTTATGGGAACTATTTTATGTAAAATGGGGTGCTTAAACCACTGATGAAAACCGCGATGTCCTATCTTTAACCGTTTAGGAGATCGAGTAAAATGGAGAATAATAGATATTTGAAAATGTGGTATATAAACATTTTATTCGTTTGTACCTTGATCAACTCTTGAGGGTAGACTTATAGGACTTATTTTATGTAAAATGAGGTGCTAAATTCACTGGTGAAAACCGCGATGTCCTATCTTTAACCGTTTAGGAGATGGAGTAAAATGGAGAATAATAGATATTTGAAAATGTGATATATAAACATTTTATACGTTTGTACCTTTATCAACTCTTGAGAGTTGACTTATAGGACTTATTTTATGAAAAATGAGGTGCTAAATCCACTGGTGAAAACCTCGATGTCCTATCTTTAACCGTTTAGGAGATCGAGTAAAATGGAGAATAATAGATATTTGTAAATGTGATATATAAACATTTTATTCGTTTGTACCTTTATCAACATTTGAGAGTAGACTTATAGGACATATTTTATGTAAAATGAGGTGCTAAATCCACTGGTGAGAACCACGATGTCCTATCTTTAACCGTTTAGGAGATTGAGTAAAATGGATAATAATAGATATTTGAAAATGTAATATATAAACCTTTTATTCGTTTTTACCTTTATCAACTCTTGAGAGTTGACTTATAGGACTTATTTTATGTAAAATGGGGTGCTTAATCCACTGATGAAAACCGCGATGTCCTATCTCTAACCGTTTAAGAGATCGAGTAAAATTAATAATAACAGATATTTGAAAATGTGATATATAAACATTATATTCGTATGTACCTTTATCAACTCTTGAGAGTAGACTTATAGGACTTATTTTAAGTAAAATGAGGTGCTAAATCCACTGGTGAAAACCGCGATGTCCTATCTTGAACCGTTTAGGAGATCGAGTAAAATGGAGAATAATAGATATTTGAAAATGTGATATATAAACATTTTATTCGTTTGTACCTTTATCAACATTTGAGAGTAGACTTATAGGACCTTTTTTATGTAAAATGAGGTGCTAAATCCACTGGTGGAAACCGCGATGTCCTATCTTGAACCGTTTAGGAGATCGAGTAAAATGGAGAATAATAGATATTTGAAAATGTGAAATATAAACATTTTATTCGTTTGTACCTTGATCAACTCATGAGGGTAGACTTAAAGGAATTATTTTATGTAAAATGAGGTGCTAAATCCACTGGTGAAAACCACGATGTCCTATCTTTAACCGTTTAGGAGATTGAGTAAAATGGATAATAATAGATATTTGAAAATGTAATATATAAACCTTTTATTCGTTTTTACCTTTATCAACTCTTGAGAGTTGACTTATAGGACTTATTTTATGTAAAATGGGGTGCTTAATCCACTGATGAAAACCGCGATGTCCTATCTCTAACCGTTTAAGAGATCGAGTAAAATTAATAATAACAGATATTTGAAAATGTGATATATAAACATGTTATTCGATTGTACCTTTATCAACTCTTGAGAGTAGACTTATAGGACTTATTTTATGTAAAATGGGGTGCTTAATCCACTGGTGAAGACCGCGATGTCCTATCTTTAGCCGTTTAGGAGATCGAGTGAAATGGAGAATAATAGATATTTGAAAATGTGATATATATACATTTGATTCGTTTGTACCTTTATCAACTCTTGAGAGTAGACTTATAGGACTTATTTTATGTAAAATGAGGTGCTAAATCCACTGGTGAAAACCGCGATGTGATATCTTTAACCGTTTAGGAGATCGGGTAAAATGGAGAATAATAGATATTTGATAATATGATGTATAAACATTTTATTCGTTTGTTCCTTTATCAACTCTTGAGAGTAGACTTATAGGACTTATTTTATGTAAAATGAGGTGCTAAATCCACTGGTGAAAACCGCGATGTGATATCTTTAACCGTTTAGGAGATCGAGTAAAATGGAGAAAAATAGATATTTGAAAATGTGATATATAAACATTTTATTTGTTTTTACTTTTATCAACTCTTGAGAGTAGACGTATAGGACCTATTTTATGTAAAATGAGGTGCTAAATCCACTGGTGAAAACCGCGATGTCCTATCTTGAACCGTTTAGGAGATCGAGTAAAATGGAAAATAATAGATATTTTAAAATGTATATATAAACATTTTATTCGTTTGTACCTTGATCAACTCTTGAGGGTAGACTTATAGGACCTATTTTATGTAAAATGAGGTGCTAAATCCACTGGTGAAAACCGCGAAGTCCTATCTTTAACCGTTTAGGAGATCGAGTAAAATGGAGAATAATAGAAATTTGAAAATGTGACATATAAAAATTTTATTCGTTTTTACCTTTATCAACTCTTGAGAGTAGACTTATAGGACCTATTTTATGTAAAATGAGGTGCTAAATCCACTGGTGAATACCGCGATGTGATATCTTTAACCGTTTAGGAGATCGAGTAAAATGGAGAAAAATAGATATTTGAAAATGTGATATATAAACATTTTATTCGTTTGTACCTTTATCAACTCTTGAGAGTAGACTTATAGGACCTATTTTATGTAAAATGAGGTGCTAAATCTACTGGTGAAAACCGCGATGTCCTATCTTGAACCGTTTAGGAGATCGCGTAAAATGGAGAAAAATAGATATTTGAAAATGTGATATATAAATATTTTATTCGTTTTTACCTTTATCAACTCTTGAGAGTAGACTTATGGGACCTATTTTATGTAAAATGAGGTGCCAAATCCACTGGTGAAAACCTCGATGTCCTATCTTTAACCGTTTAGGAGATCGAGTAAAATGGAGAATAATAGATATTTGTAAATGTGATATATAAACATTTTATTCGTTTGTACCTTTATCAACATTTGAGAGTAGACTTATAGGACATATTTTATGTAAAATGAGGTGCTAAATCCACTGGTGAAAACCACGATGTCCTATCTTTAACCGTTTAGGAGATTGAGTAAAATGGATAATAATAGATATTTGAAAATGTAATATATAAACCTTTTATTCGTTTGTACCTTTATCAACATTTGAGAGTAGACTTATAGGACATATTTTATGTAAAATGAGGTGCTAAATATACTGGTGAAAGCCACGATGTCCTATCTTTAACCGTTTAGGAGATCGAGTAAAATGGAGAATAATAGATATTTGTAAATGTGATATATAAACATTTTATTCGTTTGTACCTTTATCAACATTTGAGAGTAGACTTATAGGACATATTTTATGTAAAATGAGGTGCTAAATCCACTGGTGAAAACCACGATGTCCTATCTTTAACCGTTTAGGAGATTGAGTAAAATGGATAATAATAGATATTTGAAAATGTGATATATAAACATTTTATTCGTTTGTACCTTTATCAACATTTGAGAGTAGACTTATAGGACATATTTTATGTAAAATGAGGTGCTAAATATACTGGTGAAAGCCACGATGTCCTATCTTTAACCGTTTAGGAGATTGAGTAAAATGGATAATAATAGATATTTGAAAATGTAATATATAAACCTTTTATTCGTTTTTACCTTTATCAACTCTTGAGAGTTGACTTATAGGACTTATTTTATGTAAAATGGGGTGCTTAATCCACTGATGAAAACCGCGATGTCCTATCTTTTACCGTTTAGGAGATCGAGTAAAATGGAGAATAATAGATATGTGAAAATGTGATATATTAACATTTTATTCGTTTGTACTTTGATCAACTCATGAGGGTAGACTTATAGGACCTGTTTTATGTAAAATCAGGTGCTAAATCCACTGGTAAAAACCGCGATGTCCTATCTTTAACCGTTTAGGGGATCGAGTAAAATGGAGTATAATAGATATTTGATAATGTGATATATATACATTTTATTCGTTTGTACCTTTATCAACTCTTGAGAGTAGACTTATAGGACCTATTTAATGTAAATTGAGGTGCTAAATCCACTGGTGAAAACCGCGATGTCCTATCTTGAACCGTTTAGGAGATCGCGTAAAATGGAGAAAAATAGATATTTGAAAATGTGATATATAAACATTTTATTCGTTTTTACCTATATCAACTCTTGAGAGTAGACTTATAGGACCTATTTTATGTAAAATGAGGTGCTAAATCCACTGGTGAAAACCGCGATGTCCTATCATTAACCGTTTAGGAGATCGAGTAAAATGGAGAATAATAGATATTTGATAATGTGATATATAAACATTTTATTCGTTTGTACCTTTATCAACTCTTGAGAGTAACTTATAGGACCTATTTAATGTAAAATGAGGTGCCAAATCCACTGGTGAAAACCGCGATGTCCTATCTTTAACCGTTTAGGAGATCGAGTAAAATGGAGAATAATTGAAATTTGAAAATGTGATATATAAACATTTTATTCGTTTTTAACTATATCAACTCTTGAGAGTAGACTTATTGGACCTATTTTATGTAAAATGAGGTGCTAAATCCACTTGTGATAACCGCGATGTCCTATCTTTAACCGTTTAGGAGATCGAGTAAAATGGAGAATAATAGATATTTGAAAATGTGATATATAAACATCTTATTCGTTTGTACCTTTATCAACTCTTGAGAGTAGACTTATAGGACCTATTTAATGTAAAATGAGGTGCTAAATCCACTGGTGAAAACCGCGATGTCTTATCTTGAACCGTTTAGGAGATCGCGTAAAATGGAGAAAAATAGATATTTGAAAATGTGATATATAAACATTTTATTCGTTTTTACCTTTATCAACTCTTGAGAGTAGACTTATGGGAACTATTTTATGTAAAATGGGGTGCTTAAACCACTGATGAAAACCGCGATGTCCTATCTTTAACCGTTTAGGAGATCGAGTAAAATGGAGAATAATAGATATTTGAAAATGTGGTATATAAACATTTTATTCGTTTGTACCTTGATCAACTCTTGAGGGTAGACTTATAGGACTTATTTTATGTAAAATGAGGTGCTAAATTCACTGGTGAAAACCGCGATGTCCTATCTTTAACCGTTTAGGAGATGGAGTAAAATGAAGAATAATAGATATTTGAAAATGTGATATATAAACATTTTATACGTTTGTACCTTTATCAACTCTTGAGAGTTGACTTATAGGACTTATTTTATGAAAAATGAGGTGCTAAATCCACTGGTGAAAACCTCGATGTCCTATCTTTAACCGTTTAGGAGATCGAGTAAAATGGAGAATAATAGATATTTGTAAATGTGATATATAAACATTTTATTCGTTTGTACCTTTATCAACATTTGAGAGTAGACTTATGGGACATATTTTATGTAAAATGAGGTGCTAAATCCACTGGTGAAAACCACGATGTCCTATCTTTAACCGTTTAGGAGATTGAGTAAAATGGATAATAATAGATATTTGAAAATGTAATATATAAACCTTTTATTCGTTTTTACCTTTATCAACTCTTGAGAGTTGACTTATAGGACTTATTTTATGTAAAATGGGGTGCTTAATCCACTGATGAAAACCGCGATGTCCTATCTCTAACCGTTTAAGAGATCGAGTAAAATTAATAATAACAGATATTTGAAAATGTGATATATAAACATTATATTCGTTTGTACCTTTATCAACTCTTGAGAGTAGACTTATAGGACTTATTTTATGTAAAATGAGGTGCTAAATCTTTTAGTTAAAACCGCGATGTCCTACCTTTAACCGTTTAGGAGATCGAGTAAAATGGAAAATAATAGATATTTGAAAATGTGATATATAAACATTTTATTTGTTTGTACCTTTATCAACTCTTGAGAGTAGACTTATAAGACTTATTTTATGTAAAATAAGGTGCTAAATCCACTGGTGAAAACCGCGATGTCCTATCTTTAACCGTTTAGGAGATCGAGTAAAATGGAGAATAATGGATATTTGAAAATGTGATATATAAACATTTTATTCGTTTGTACCTTTATCAACCCTTGAGAGTAGACTTTTAGGACATATTTTATGTAAAATGACGTGCTAAATCCACTGAAGAAAACCGCGATGTCCTATCTTTAATTGTTTAGGAGATCGAGTAAAATGGAGAATAATAGATATTTGAAAATGTGATATATAAACATTTTATTCGTTTGTACCTTTATCAACTCTTAAGAGTAGACTTATAGGACTTCTTTTATGTAAAATGAGGTGCTAAATCCACTGGTGAAAACCGCGATGTCCTATCTTGAACCGTTTAGGAGATCGAGTTAAATGGAGAAAAATAGATATTTGAAAATGTGATATATAAACATTTTATTCGTTCGTACCTTTATCAACTCTTGAGATTAGACTTATAGGACTTATTTTATGTAAAATGGGGAGCTTAATCCACTGATGAAAACCGCGATGTCCTATCTTTTACCGTTTAGGAGATCGAGTAAAATGGAAAATAATAGATATTTGAAAATGTGATATATAAACATTTTATTCGTTTTTACCTTTATCAACTCTTGAGAGTTGACTTATAGGACTTATTTTATGTAAAATGGGGTGCTTAATCCACTGATGAAAACCGCGATGTCCTATCTTTTACCGTTTAGGAGATCGAGTAAAATGGAGAATAATAGATATGTGAAAATGTGATATATTAACATTTTATTCGTTTGTACTTTGATCAACTCATGAGGGTAGACTTATAGGACCTGTTTTATGTAAAATCAGGTGCTAAATCCACTGGTGAAAACCGCGATGTCCTATCTTTAACCGTTTAGGGGATCGAGTAAAATGGAGTATAATAGATATTTGATAATGTGATATATATACATTTTATTCGTTTTTACCTTTATCAACTCTTGAGAGTAGACTTATAGGACCTATTTAATGTAAATTGAGGTGCTAAATCCACTGGTGAAAACCGCGATGTCCTATCTTGAACCGTTTAGGAGATCGCGTAAAATGGAGAAAAATAGATATTTGAAAATGTGATATATAAACATTTTATTCGTTTTTACCTATATCAACTCTTGAGAGTAGACTTATAGGACCTATTTTATGTAAAATGAGGTGCTAAATCCACTGGTGAAAACCGCGATGTCCTATCATTAACCGTTTAGGAGATCGAGTAAAATGGAGAATAATAGATATTTGATAATGTGATATATAAACATTTTATTCGTTTGTACCTTTATCAACTCTTGAGAGTAACTTATAGGACCTATTTAATGTAAAATGAGGTGCCAAATCCACTGGTGAAAACCGCGATGTCCTATCTTTAACCGTTTAGGAGATCGAGTAAAATGGAGAATAATTGAAATTTGAAAATGTGATATATAAACATTTTATTCGTTTTTACCTATATCAACTCTTGAGAGTAGACTTATTGGACCTATTTTATGTAAAATGAGGTGCTAAATCCACTTGTGATAACCGCGATGTCCTATCTTTAACCGTTTAGGAGATCGAGTAAAATGGAGAATAATAGATATTTGAAAATGTGATATATAAACATCTTATTCGTTTGTACCTTTATCAACTCTTGAGAGTAGACTTATAGGACCTATTTAATGTAAAATGAGGTGCTAAATCCACTGGTGAAAACCGCGATGTCTTATCTTGAACCGTTTAGGAGATCGCGTAAAATGGAGAAAAATAGATATTTGAAAATGTGATATATAAACATTTTATTCGTTTTTACCTTTATCAACTCTTGAGAGTAGACTTATGGGAACTATTTTATGTAAAATGGGGTGCTTAAACCACTGATGAAAACCGCGATGTCCTATCTTTAACCGTTTAGGAGATCGAGTAAAATGGAGAATAATAGATATTTGAAAATGTGGTATATAAACATTTTATTCGTTTGTACCTTGATCAACTCTTGAGGGTAGACTTATAGGACTTATTTTATGTAAAATGAGGTGCTAAATTCACTGGTGAAAACCGCGATGTCCTATCTTTAACCGTTTAGGAGATGGAGTAAAATGGAGAATAATAGATATTTGAAAATGTGATATATAAACATTTTATACGTTTGTACCTTTATCAACTCTTGAGAGTTGACTTATAGGACTTATTTTATGAAAAATGAGGTGCTAAATCCACTGGTGAAAACCTCGATGTCCTATCTTTAACCGTTTAGGAGAACGAGTAAAATGGAGAATAATAGATATTTGTAAATGTGATATATAAACATTTTATTCGTTTGTACATTTATCAACATTTCAGAGTAGACTTATAGGACATATTTTATGTAAAATGAGGTGCTAAATCCACTGGTGAAAACCACGATGTCCTATCTTTAACCGTTTAGGAGATTGAGTAAAATGGATAATAATAGATATTTGAAAATGTAATATATAAACCTTTTATTCGTTTTTACCTTTATCAACTCTTGAGAGTTGACTTATAGGACTTATTTTATGTAAAATGGGGTGCTTAATCCACTGATGAAAACCGCGATGTCCTATCTCTAACCGTTTAAGAGATCGAGTAAAATTAATAATAACAGATATTTGAAAATGTGATATATAAACATTATATTCGTTTGTACCTTTATCAACTCTTGAGAGTAGACTTATAGGACTTATTTTATGTAAAATGAGGTGCTAAATCTATTAGTTAAAACCGCGATGTCCTACCTTTAACCGTTTAGGAGATCGAGTAAAATGGAAAATAATAGATATTTGAAAATGTGATATATAAACATTTTATTTGTTTGTACCTTTATCAACTCTTGAGAGTAGACTTATAAGACTTATTTTATGTAAAATAAGGTGCTAAATCCACTGGTGAAAACCGCGATGTCCTATCTTTAACCGTTTAGGAGATCGAGTAAAATGGAGAATAATAGATATTTGAAAATGTGATATATAAACATTTTATTCGTTTGTACCTTTATCAACTCTTAAGAGTAGACTTATAGGACTTCTTTTATGTAAAATGAGGTGCTAAATCCACTGGTGAAAACCGCGATGTCCTATCTTGAACCGTTTAGGAGATCGAGTTAAATGGAGAAAAATAGATATTTGAAAATGTGATATATAAACATTTTATTCGTTCGTACCTTTATCAACTCTTGAGATTAGACTTATAGGACTTATTTTATGTAAAATGGGGAGCTTAATCCACTGATGAAAACCGCGATGTCCTATCTTTTACCGTTTAGGAGATCGAGTAAAATGGAAAATAATAGATATTTGAAAATGTGATATATAAACATTTTATTCGTTTTTACCTTTATCAACTCTTGAGAGTAGACTTACAGGACCTATTATCTGTAAAATGAGGTTCTAAATCCACTGGTGAAAACCGCGATGTCTTATCTTTAACCGTTTAGGAGATGGAGTAAAATGGAGAATAATAGATATTTGAAAATGTGATATATAAACATTTTATTTGTTTGTACCTTTATCAACTCTTGAGAATAGACTTATAGGACTTAATTTATGTAAAATGAGGTGCTAAATCCACTGGTGAAAACCGCGACGTCCTATCTTTAACCGTTTTGGAGATCGAGTAAAATGGAGAATAATAGATATTTGATAATGTGATATATAAACATTTTATTCGTTTGTATCTTGATCAACTCTTGAGGGTAGACTTATAGGACCTATTTTATGTAAAATGAGGTGCTAAATCCACTGGTAAAAACCGCGATGCCCTATCTTTAACCGTTTAGGAGATCGAGTAAATTGGAGAATAATAGATATTTGAAAATGTGATATATTAACATTTTATTCGTTTTTACCTTTATCAACTCTTGAGAGTAGACTTATTGGACCTATTTTATGTAAAATGAGGTTTTAAATCCACTGGTGAAAACCGCGATGTCCAATCTTTAACCGTTTAGGAGATGGAGTAAAATGGAGAATAATAGATATTTGAAAATATGATATATAAACATTTTATTCGTTTGCACCTTTATCAACTTTTAAGAGTAGACTTACATTACTTATTTTATGTAAAATAAGGTGCTAAATCCTCTGGTGAAAACCGCGATGTCCTATCTTTAACCGTTTAGGAGATCGAGTAAAATAGAAAATAATAGATATTTGAAAATGTGATATATAAGCATTTTATTCGTTTGTACCTTTAACAACTCTTGAGGGTAGACTTATAGGACTTATTTTATGTAAAATGAGGTGCTAAATCCACTGGTAAAAACCGCGATGTCCTATCTTTAACCGTTTAGAAGATCAAGTAAAATTGAGAATAATATATATTTGAAAATGTGATATATAAAAACTTTATTCGTTTGTATCTTTACCAACTCTTGAGAGAAGACTTATAGGACTTATTTTATGTAAAATGAGGTGCTAAATCCACTGGTGAAAACCGCGATGTCCTATCTTTTACCGTTTAGGTGATCGAGTAAAATAGAAAATAATATATATTTGTAAATGTGATATATAAACATTTTATTCGTTTTTACCTTTATCAACTCTTGAGAGTAGACTTATAGGACCTATTTTATGTAAAATGAGGTGCTAAATCCACTGGTGAAAACCGCGATGTCCTATCTTTAACCGTTTAGGAGATCGAGTAAAATGGAGAATAATAGATATTTGATAATGTGATATATAAACATTTTATTTGTTTGTACCTTTATCAACTCTTGAGAGTAGACTTATAGGACTTATTTTATGTAAAATAAGGTGCTAAATCCACTGGTGAAAACCGCGATGTCCTATCTTTAACCGTTTAGGAGATTGAGTAAAATGGAGAATAATAGATATTTAAAAATGTGATATATAAACATTTAATTCAGTTGTCAAAGAATGACGGCTGTCAAAAATGTCAGCTGTCAAAAAATGACAGATGTCAAATAATGACAAATGTCAAGAATGACAAATGTCAAAAATGACAGATGTCAAAATTGACAGATGTCAAAAAATGACAGTTGTTATATAACTAATTTTATATAAAATGGTATGCTAAATTGACTGATAACCGCGATGTCCTATCTTTAACCTTTTAGGAGATCGAGTAAAATGGAGAAGAGATATTTGAAAATGTGATACATAAACACTTTATTCGTTTGTACCTTTATCAACTCTTGAGAGTAGACTTATTGGACCTATTTTATGTAAAATGAGGTTTTAAAACCACTGGTGAAAACCGCGATGTCCAATCTTTAACCGTTTAGGAGATGGAGTAAAATGGAGAATAATAGATATTTGAAAATGTGATATATAAACATTTAATTTGTTTGTACCTTTATCAACTCTTGAGAATAGACTTATAGGACTTAATTTATGTAAAATGAGGTGCTAAATCCACTGGTGAAAACCGCGACGTCCTATCTTTAACCGTTTTGGAGATCGAGTAAAATGGAGAATAATAGATATTTGATAATGTGATATATAAAAATTTTATTCGTTTGTACCTTTATCAACATTTGAGAGTAGATTAAAGGACCTATTTTATGTAAAATGAGGTGCTAAATCCACTGGTGAAAACCGCGATGTGATATCTTTAACCGTTTAGGAGATCGAGTAAAATGGGGAAAAATAGATATTTGAAAATGTGATATATAAACATTTTATTTGTTTTTACTTTTATCAACTCTTGAGAGTAGACGTATAGGACCTATTTTATGTAAAATGAGGTGCTAAATCCACTGGTGAAAACCGCGATGTCCTATCTTGAACCGTTTAGGAGATCGAGTAAAATGGAAAATAATAGATATTTTAAAATGTATATATAAACATTTTATTCGTTTGTACCTTGATCAACTCTTGAGGGTAGACTTATAGGACCTATTTTATGTAAAATGAGGTGCTAAATACACTGGTGAAAACCGCGAAGTCCTATCTTTAACCGTTTAGGAGATCGAGTAAAATGGAGAATAATAGAAATTTGAAAATGTGACATATAAAAATTTTATTCGTTTTTACCTTTATCAACTCTTGAGAGTAGACTTATAGGACCTATTTTATGTAAAATGAGGTGCTAAATCCACTGGTGAATACCGCGATGTGATATCTTTAACCGTTTAGGAGATCGAGTAAAATGGAGAAAAATAGATATTTGAAAATGTGATATATAAACATTTTATTCGTTTGTACCTTTATCAACTCTTGAGAGTAGACTTATAGGACCTATTTTATGTAAAATGAGGTGCTAAATCTACTGGTGAAAACCGCGATGTCCTATCTTGAACCGTTTAGGAGATCGCGTAAAATGGAGAAAAATAGATATTTTAAAATGTGATATATAAATATTTTATTCGTTTTTACCTTTATCAACTCTTGAGAGTAGACTTATGGGACCTATTTTATGTAAAATGAGGTGCCAAATCCACTGGTGAAAACCTCGATGTCCTATCTTTAACCGTTTAGGAGATCGAGTAAAATGGAGAATAATAGATATTTGTAAATGTGATATATAAACATTTTATTCGTTTGTACCTTTATCAACATTTGAGAGTAGACTTATAGGACATATTTTATGTAAAATGAGGTGCTAAATCCACTGGTGAAAACCACGATGTCCTATCTTTAACCGTTTAGGAGATTGAGTAAAATGGATAATAATAGATATTTGAAAATGTAATATATAAACCTTTTATTCGTTTGTACCTTTATCAACATTTGAGAGTAGACTTATAGGACATATTTTATGTAAAATGAGGTGCTAAATATACTGGTGAAAGCCACGATGTCCTATCTTTAACCGTTTAGGAGATCGAGTAAAATGGAGAATAATAGATATTTGTAAATGTGATATATAAACATTTTATTCGTTTGTACCTTTATCAACATTTGAGAGTAGACTTATAGGACATATTTTATGTAAAATGAGGTGCTAAATCCACTGGTGAAAACCACGATGTCCTATCTTTAACCGTTTAGGAGATTGAGTAAAATGGATAATAATAGATATTTGAAAATGTGATATATAAACATTTTATTCGTTTGTACCTTTATCAACATTTGAGAGTAGACTTATAGGACATATTTTATGTAAAATGAGGTGCTAAATATACTGGTGAAAGCCACGATGTCCTATCTTTAACCGTTTAGGAGATCGAGTAAAATGGAAAATAATAGATATTTTAAAATGTATATATAAACATTTTATTCGTTTGTACCTTGATCAACTCTTGAGGGTAGACTTATAGGACCTATTTTATGTAAAATGAGGTGCTAAATCCACTGGTGAAAACCGCGAAGTCCTATCTTTAACCGTTTAGGAGATCGAGTAAAATGGAGAATAATAGAAATTTGAAAATGTGACATATAAAAGTTTTATTCGTTTTTACCTTTATCAACTCTTGAGAGTAGACTTATAGGACCTATTTTATGTAAAATGAGGTGCTAAATCCACTGGTGAATACCGCGATGTGATATCTTTAACCGTTTAGGAGATCGAGTAAAATGGAGAAAAATAGATATTTGAAAATGTGATATATAAACATTTTATTCGTTTGTACCTTTATCAACTCTTGAGAGTAGACTTATAGGACCTATTTTATGTAAAATGAGGTGCTAAATCTACTGGTGAAAACCGCGATGTCCTATCTTGAACCGTTTAGGAGATCGCGTAAAATGGAGAAAAATAGATATTTGAAAATGTGATATATAAATATTTTATTCGTTTTTACCTTTATCAACTCTTGAGAGTAGACTTATGGGACCTATTTTATGTAAAATGAGGTGCCAAATCCACTGGTGAAAACCTCGATGTCCTATCTTTAACCGTTTAGGAGATCGAGTAAAATGGAGAATAATAGATATTTGTAAATGTGATATATAAACATTTTATTCGTTTGTACCTTTATCAACATTTGAGAGTAGACTTATAGGACATATTTTATGTAAAATGAGGTGCTAAATCCACTGGTGAAAACCACGATGTCCTATCTTTAACCGTTTAGGAGATTGAGTAAAATGGATAATAATAGATATTTGAAAATGTAATATATAAACCTTTTATTCGTTTGTACTTTTATCAACATTTGAGAGTAGACTTATAGGACATATTTTATGTAAAATGAGGTGCTAAATATACTGGTGAAAGCCACGATGTTCTATCTTTAACCGTTTAGGAGATCGAGTAAAATGGAGAATAATTGATATTTGTAAATGTGATATATAAACATTTTATTCGTTTGTACCTTTATCAACATTTGAGAGTAGACTTATAGGACATATTTTATGTAAAATGAGGTGCTAAATCCACTGGTGAAAACCACGATGTCCTATCTTTAACCGTTTAGGAGATTGAGTAAAATGGATAATAATAGATATTTGAAAATGTGATATATAAACATTTTATTCGTTTGTACCTTTATCAACATTTGAGAGTAGACTTATAGGACATATTTTATGTAAAATGAGGTGCTAAATATACTGGTGAAAGCCACGATGTCCTATCTTTAACCGTTTAGGAGATTGAGTAAAATGGATAATAATAGATATTTGAAAATGTAATATATAAACCTTTTATTCGTTTTTACCTTTATCAACTCTTGAGAGTTGACTTATAGGACTTATTTTATGTAAAATGGGGTGCTTAATCCACTGATGAAAACCGCGATGTCCTATCTTTTACCGTTTAGGAGATCGAGTAAAATGGAGAATAATAGATATGTGAAAATGTGATATATTAACATTTTATTCGTTTGTACTTTGATCAACTCATGAGGGTAGACTTATAGGACCTGTTTTATGTAAAATCAGGTGCTAAATCCACTGGTGAAAACCGCGATGTCCTATCTTTAACCGTTTAGGGGATCGAGTAAAATGGAGTATAATAGATATTTGATAATGTGATATATATACATTTTATTCGTTTGTACCTTTATCAACTCTTGAGAGTAGACTTATAGGACCTATTTAATGTAAATTGAGGTGCTAAATCCACTGGTGAAAACCGCGATGTCCTATCTTGAACCGTTTAGGAGATCGCGTAAAATGGAGAAAAATAGATATTTGAAAATGTGACATATAAACATTTTATTCGTTTTTACCTATATCAACTCTTGAGAGTAGACTTATAGGACCTATTTTATGTAAAATGAGGTGCTAAATCCACTGGTGAAAACCGCGATGTCCTATCATTAACCGTTTAGGAGATCGAGTAAAATGGAGAATAATAGATATTTGATAATGTGATATATAAACATTTTATTCGTTTGTACCTTTATCAACTCTTGAGAGTAACTTATAGGACCTATTTAATGTAAAATGAGGTGCCAAATCCACTGGTGAAAACCGCGATGTCCTATCTTTAACCGTTTAGGAGATCGAGTAAAATGGAGAATAATTGAAATTTGAAAATGTGATATATAAACATTTTATTCGTTTTTACCTATATCAACTCTTGAGAGTAGACTTATTGGACCTATTTTATGTAAAATGAGGTGCTAAATCCACTTGTGATAACCGCGATGTCCTATCTTTAACCGTTTAGGAGATCGAGTAAAATGGAGAATAATAGATATTAGAAAATGTGATATATAAACATCTTATTCGTTTGTACCTTTATCAACTCTTGAGAGTAGACTTATAGGACCTATTTAATGTAAAATGAGGTGCTAAATCCACTGGTGAAAACCGCGATGTCTTATCTTGAACCGTTTAGGAGATCGCGTAAAATGGAGAAAAATAGATATTTGAAAATGTGATATATAAACATTTTATTCGTTTTTACCTTTATCAACTCTTGAGAGTAGACTTATGGGAACTATTTTATGTAAAATGGGGTGCTTAAACCACTGATGAAAACCGCGATGTCCTATCTTTAACCGTTTAGGAGATCGAGTAAAATGGAGAATAATAGATATTTGAAAATGTGGTATATAAACATTTTATTCGTTTGTACCTTGATCAACTCTTGAGGGTAGACTTATAGGACTTATTTTATGTAAAATGAGGTGCTAAATTCACTGGTGAAAACCGCGATGTCCTATCTTTAACCGTTTAGGAGATGGAGTAAAATGGAGAATAATAGATATTTGAAAATGTGATATATAAACATTTTATACGTTTGTACCTTTATCAACTCTTGAGAGTTGACTTATTGGACCTATTTTATGTAAAATGAGGTTTTAAATCCACTGGTGAAAACCGCGATGTCCAATCTTTAACCGTTTTGGAGATCGAGTAAAATGGAGAATAATAGATATTTGAAAATGTGATATATAAACATTTTATTCGTTTTTACCTTTATCAACATTTGAGAGTAGATTATAGGACCTATTTTTTGTAAAATGTGGTGCTAAATCCACTGGTGAAAACCGCGATGTCCTATCTTTAACCGTTTAGGAGATCGAGTAAAATGGAGAATAATAGATATTTGAAAATGTGATATATAAACATTTTATTCGTTTTTACCTTTATCAACTCTTGAGAGTAGACTTATTGGACCTATTTTATGTAAAATGAGGTTTTAAATCCACTGGTGAAAACCGCGATGTCCAATCTTTAACCGTTTAGGAGATGGAGTAAAATGGAGAATAATAGATATTTGAAAATGTGATATATAAACATTTAATTTGTTTGTACCTTTATCAACTCTTGAGAATAGACTTATAGGACTTAATTTATGTAAAATGAGGTGCTAAATCCACTGGTGAAAACCGCGACGTCCTATCTTTAACCGTTTTGGAGATCGAGTAAAATGGAGAATAATAGATATTTGATAATGTGATATATAAACATTTTATTCGTTTGTACCTTGATCAACTCTTGAGGGTAGACTTATAGGACCTATTTTATGTAAAATGAGGTGCTAAATCCACTAGTAAAAACCGCGATGTCCTATCTTTAACCGTTTAGGAGATCGAGTAAATTGGAGAATAATAGATATTTGATAATGTGATATATAAACATTTTATTCGTTTGTACCTTTATCAACTCTTGAGAGTAGACTTATAGGACTTATTTTATGTTAAATAAGGTGCTAAATCCTCTGGTGACAACCGCGATGTCCTATCTTTAACCGTTTAGGAGATCGAGTAAAATGGAGAATAATAGATATTTGATAATGTGATATATAAACATTTTATTCGTTTGTACCTTTATCAACTCTTGAGAGTAGACTTATAGTACCTATTTTATGTAAAATGAGGTGCTAAATCCACTAGTGAAAACCGCGATGTCCTATCTTTAACCGTTTAGGAGATCGAGTAAAATGGAGAATAATAGATATTTGAAAATGTGATATATAAACATTTTATTCGTTTGTACCTTGATCAACTCTTGAGGGTAGACTTATAGTACCTATTTTATGTAAAATGAGGTGCTAAATCCACTAGTGAAAACCGCGATGTCCTATCTTTAACCGTTTAGGAGATCGAGTAAAATGGAGAATAATAGATATTTGAAAATGTGATATATTAACATTTTATTCGTTTGTACCTTGATCAACTCTTGAGGGTAGACTTATAAGACTTATTTCATGTAAAATGAGGTGCTAAATCCACTGGTGAAAACCGCGATGTCCTATCTTTAACCGTTTAGGAGATCAAGTAAAATTGAGAATAATAGATATTTGAAAATGTGATATATAAAAATTTTATTCGTTTGTACCTTTATCAACTCTTGAGAGTAGACTTATAGGACTTATTTTATGTAAAATAAGGTGGTTAATCCACTGGTGAAAACCGCGATGTGATATCTTTAACCGTTTAGGAGATCGAGTAAAATGGAGAATATTGGATATTTGAAAATGTAATATATAAACATTTTATTCGTTTTTACCTTTATCAACATTTGAGAGTAGATTATAGGACCTATTTTATGTAAAATGAGGTGCTAAATCCACTGGTGAAAACCGCGATGTGATATCTTTAACCGTTTAGGAGATCGAGTAAAATGGAGAACATTGTATATTTGAAAATGTGATATATAAACATTTTATTCGTTTTTACCTTTATCAACTCTTGAGAGTAGACTTATAGGACCTATTTTATGTAAAATGAGGTTTTAAATCCACTGGTGAAAACCGCGATGTCCAATCTTTAACCGTTTAGGAGATGGAGTAAAATGGAGAATAATAGATATTTGAAAATGTGATATATAAACATTTTATTTGTGTGTACCTTTATCAACTCTTGAGAGTAGACTTATAGGACCTATTTTATGTAAAATGAGGTGCTAAATCCACTGGTGAAAACCGCGATGTCCTATCTTTAACCGTTTTGGAGATCGAGTAAAATGGAGAATAATAGATATTTGATAATGTGATATATAAACATTTTATTCGTTTGTACCTTGATCAACTCTTGAGGGTAGATTTATAGGACCTATTTTATGTAAAATGAGGTGCCAAATCCACTGGTGAAAACCGCGATGTCCTATCTTGAACCGTTTAGGAGATCGAGTTAAATGGAGAAAAATAGATATTTGAAAATGTGATATATAAACATTTTATTCGTTTGTACCTTTATCAACTCTTGAGAGTAGACTTATAGGACTTATTTTATGTAAAATGGGGTGCTTAATCCACTGATGAAAACCGCGATGTCCTATCTTTTACCGTTTAGGAGATCGAGTAAAATGGAAAATAATAGATATTTGAAAATGTGATATATAAACATTTTATTCGTTTGTACCATTATCAACTCTTGAGAGTAGACTTATAGGACTTATTTTATGTAAAATGGGGTGCTTAATCCACTGCTGAAATCCGCGATGTCCTATCTTTAACCGTTTAGGAGATGGAGTAAAATGGAGAATAATAGATATTTGAAAATGTGATATATAAACATTTTATTTGTTTGTACCTTTATCAACCCTTGAGAGTAGACTTTTAGGACATATTTTATGTAAAATGAGGTGCTAAATCCACTGGTGAAAACCGCGATGTCCTATCTTTAATAGTTTAGGAGATCGAGTAAAATGGAGAATAATAGATATTTGAAAATGTGATATATAAACATTTTATTCGTTTTTACCTTTATCAACTCTTGAGAGTAGACTTATAGGACCTATTTTATGTAAAATGAGGTTTTAAATCCACTGGTGAAAACCGCGATGTCCAATCTTTAACCGTTTAGGAGATGGAGTAAAATGGAGAATAATAGATATTTGAAAATGTGATATATAAACATTTCATTTGTGTGTACCTTTATCAACTCTTGAGAGTAGACTTATAGGACCTATTTTATGTAAAATGAGGTGCTAAATCCACTGGTGAAAACCGCGATGTCCTATCTTTAACCGTTTTGGAGATCGAGTAAAATGGAGAATAATAGATATTTGATAATGTGATATATAAACATTTTATTCGTTTGTACCTTGATCAACTCTTGAGGGTAGATTTATAGGACCTATTTTATGTAAAATGAGGTGCCAAATCCACTGGTGAAAACCGCGATGTCCCATCTTGAACCGTTTAGGAGATCGAGTTAAATGGAGAAAAATAGATATTTGAAAATGTGATATAAAAACATTTTATTCGTTTGTACCTTTATCAACTCTTGAGAGTAGACTTATAGGACTTATTTTATGTAAAATGGGGTGCTTAATCCACTGCTGAAAACCGCGATGTCCTATCTTTAACCGTTTAGGAGATCGAGTAAAATGGAGAATATTGGATATTTGAAAATGTGATATATAAACATTTTACTCGTTTTTACCTTTATCAACTCTTGAGGGTAGACTTATAGGACTTATTTTATGTAAAATGAGGTGCTAAATCCACTGGTGAAAACCGCGGTGTCCTATCTTTAACCGTTTAGGAGATCAAGTAAAATTGAGAATAATAGATATTTGAAAATGTGATATATAAACATTTTACTCGTTTTTACCTTTATCAACTCTTGAGAGTAGACTTATAGGACCTATTTTATGTAAAATGAGGTTCTAAATCCACTGGTGAAAACCGCGATGTCCTATCTTTAACCGTATAGGAGATCGCGTAAAATGAAGAATAATAGATATTTGAGAATGTAATATATAAACATTTTATTCGTTTTTACCTTTATCAACTCTTGAGAGTAGACTTATAGGACCTATTTTATGTAAAATGAGGTGCTAAATCCACTGGTGAAAACCGCGATGTCCTATCTTTAACCGTTTAGGAGATCGAGTAAAATGGGGAACAATAGATATTTGAAAATGTGATATATAAACATTTTATTCGTTTTTACCTTTATCAACTCTTGAGAGTAGACTTATAGGACCTATTTTATGTAAAATGATGTTCTAAATCCACTGGTGAAAACCGCGATGTGATATCTTTAACCGTTTAGGAGATCGAGTAAAATGGAGAATAATAGATATTTGAAAATGTGATATATAAACATTTTATTCGTTTTTAAACTTTATCAACTCTTGAGAGTAGACTTATAGGACCTATTTTATGTAAAATGAGGTTTTAAATCCACTGGTGAAAACCGCGATGTCCAATCTTTAACCGTTTAGGAGATAAAGTAAAATGGAGAATAATAGATATTTGAAAATGTGATATATAAACATTTTATTTGTTTGTACCTTTATCAACCCTTGAGAGTAGACTTTTAGGACATATTTTATGTAAAATGAGGTGCTAAATCCACTGGTGAAAACCGCGATGTCCTATCTTTAATTGTTTAGGAGATCGAGTAAAATGGAGAATAATAGATATTTGAAAATGTGATATATAAACATTTTATTCGTTTGTACCCTTATCATCTCTTGAAAGTAGACCTATAGGACTTATTTTATGTAAAATGAGGTGCTAAATCCACTGGTGAAAACCGCGATGTCCTATCTTTAATTGTTTAGGAGATCGAGTAAAATGGAGAATAATAGATATTTGAAAATGTGATATATAAACATTTTATTCGTTTGTACCTTGATCAACTCTTGAGGGTAGACTTATAGGACTTATTTTATGTTAAATGAGGTGCTAAATCCACTGGTAAAAACCGCGATGTCCTATCTTTAACCGTTTAGGAGATCGAGTAAAATGGAGAATATTGGATATTTGAAAATGTGATATATAAACATTTTATTCGTTTTTAAATTTATCAACTCTTGAGAGTAGACTTATAGTACCTATTTTATGTAAAATGAGGTACTAAATCCACTGGTGAAAACCGCGATGTCTTATCTTTAACCGTTTAGGAGATCGAGTAAAATGGAGAATAATAAATATTTGAAAATGTGATATATAAACATTTTATTCGTTTGTACCTTGATCAACTATTGAGGGTAGACTTATAGGACTTATTTTATGTAAAATGAGGTGCTAAATCCACTGGTGAAAACCGCGGTGTCCTATCTTTAACCGTTTAGGAGATCAAGTAAAATTGAGAATAATAGATATTTGAAAATGTGATATATAAACATTTTACTGGTTTTTACCTTTATCAACTCTTGAGAGTAGACTTATAGGACCTATTTTATGTAAAATGAGGTTCTAAATCCACTGGTGAAAACCGCGATGTCCTATCTTTAACCGTATAGGAGATCGCGTAAAATGAAGAATAATAGATATTTGAGAATGTGATATATAAACATTTTATTCGTTTTTACCATTATCAACTCTTGAGAGTAGACTTATAGGACCTATTTTATGTAAAATGAGGTGCTAAATCCACTGGTGAAAACCGCGATGTCCAATCTTTAACCGTTTAGGAGATGGAGTAAAATGGAGAATAATAGATATTTGAAAATGTGATATATAAACATTTTATTTGTGTGTACCTTTATCAACTCTTGAGAGTAGACTTATAGGACCTATTTTATGTAAAATGAGGTGCCAAATCCACTGGTGAAAACCGCGATGTCCTATCTTGAACCGTTTAGGAGATCGAGTTAAATGGAGAAAAATAGATATTTGAAAATGTGATATATAAACATTTTATTCGTTTGTACCTTTATCAACTCTTGAGGGTAGATTTATAGGACCTATTTTATGTAAAATAAGGTGCCAAATCCACTGGTGAAAACCGCGATGTCCTATCTTGAACCGTTTAGGAGATCGAGTTAAATGGAAAATAATAGATATTTGAAAATGTGATATATAAACATTTTATTCGTTTTTACCTTTATCAACTCTTGAGAGTAGACTTATAGGACCTATTTTATGTAAAATGAGGTTTTAAATCCACTGGTGAAAACCGCGATGTCCAATCTTTAACCGTTTAGGAGATGGAGTAAAATGGAGAATAATAGATATTTGAAAATGTGATATATAAACATTTTATTTGTTTGTACCTTTATCAACCCTTGAGAGTAGACTTTTAGGACATATTTTATGTAAAATGAGGTGCTAAATCCACTGGTGAAAACCGCGATGTCCTATCTTTAATTGTTAAGGAGATCGAGTAAAATGGAGAATAATAGATATTTGAAAATGTGATATATAAACATTTTATTCGTTTGTACCCTTATCATCTCTTGAAAGTAGACCTATAGGACTTATTTTATGTAAAATGAGGTGCTAAATCCACTGGTGAAAACCGCGGTGTCCTATCTTTAACCGTTTAGGAGATCAAGTAAAATTGAGAATAATAGATATTTGAAAATGTAATATATAAACATTTTACTCGTTTTTACCTTTATCAACTCTTGAGAGTAGACTTATAGGACCTATTTTATGTAAAATGAGGTTCTAAATCCACTGGTGAAAACCGCGATGTCCTATCTTTAACCGTATAGGAGATCGCGTAAAATGAAGAATAATAGATATTTGAGAATGTGATATATAAACATTTTATTCGTTTTTACCTTTATCAACTCTTGAGAGTAGACTTATAGGACCTATTTTATGTAAAATGAGGTGCTAAATCCACTGGTGAAAACCGCGATGTCCTATCTTTAACCGTTTAGGAGATCGAGTAAAATGGGGAACAATAGATATTTGAAAATGTGATATATAAACATTTTATTCGTTTTTACCTTTATCAACTCTTGAGAGTAGACTTATAGGACCTATTTTATGTAAAATGAGGTTCTAAATCCACTGGTGAAAACCGCGATGTGATATCTTTAACCGTTTAGGAGATCGAGTAAAATGGAGAATAATAGATATTTGAAAATGTGATATATAAACATTTTATTCGTTTTTACCTTTATCAACTCTTGAGAGTAGACTTATAGGACCTATTTTATGTAAAATGAGGTTTTAAATCCACTGGTGAAAACCGCGATGTCCAATCTTTAACCGTTTAGGAGATGGAGTAAAATGGAGAATAATAGATATTTGAAAATGTGATATATAAACATTTTATTTGTTTGTACCTTTATCAACCCTTGAGAGTAGACTTTTAGGACATATTTTATGTAAAATGAGGTGCTAAATCCACTGGTGAAAACCGCGATGTCCTATCTTTAATTGTTTAGGAGATCGAGTAAAATGGAGAATAATAGATATTTGAAAATGTGATATATAAACATTTTATTCGTTTGTACCCTTATCATCTCTTGAAAGTAGACCTATAGGACTTATTTTATGTAAAATGAGGTGCTAAATCCACTGGTGAAAACCGCGATGTCCTATCTTTAATTGTTTAGGAGATCGAGTAAAATGGAGAATAATAGATATTTGAAAATGTGATATATAAACATTTTATTCGTTTGTACCTTGATCTACTCTTGAGGGTAGACTTATAGGACTTATTTTATGTCAAATGAGGTGCTAAATCCACTGGTAAAAACCGCGATGTCCTATCTTTAACCGTTTAGGAGATCGAGTAAAATGGAGAATATTGGATATTTGAAAATGTGATATATAAACATTTTATTCGTTTTTAAATTTATCAACTCTTGAGAGTAGACTTATAGTACCTATTTTATGTAAAATGAGGTACTAAATCCACTGGTGAAAACCGCGATGTCTTATCTTTAACCGTTTAGGAGATCGAGTAAAATGGAGAATAATAAATATTTGAAAATGTGATATATAAACATTTTATTCGTTTGTACCTTTATCAACATTTGAGAGTAGATTAAAGGACCTATTTTATGTAAAATGAGGTGCTAAATCCTCTGGTGAAAACCGCGATGTCCTATCTTTAACCGTTTAGGAGATCAAGTAAAATTGAGAATAATATATATTTGAAAATGTGATATATAAAAACTTTATTCGTTTGTATCTTTACCAACTCTTGAGAGAAGACTTATAGGACTTATTTTATGTAAAATGAGGTGCTAAATCCACTGGTGAAAACCGCGATGTCCTATCTTTTACCGTTTAGGAGATCGAGTAAAATAGAAAATAATATATATTTGTAAATGTGATATATAAACATTTTATTCGTTTTTACCTTTATCAACTCTTGAGAGTAGACTTATAGGACCTATTTTATGTAAAATGAGGTGCTAAATCCACTGGTGAAAACCGCGATGTCCTATCTTTAACCGTTTAGGAGATCGAGTAAAATGGAGAATAATAGATATTTGTTAATGTGATATATAAACATTTTATTTGTTTGTACCTTTATCAACTCTTGAGAGTAGACTTATAGGACTTATTTTATGTAAAATAAGGTGCTAAATCCACTGGTGAAAACCGCGATGTCCTATCTTTAACCGTTTAGGAGATTGAGTAAAATGGAGAATAATAGATATTTAAAAATGTGATATATAAACATTTAATTCAGTTGTCAAAGAATGACGGCTGTCAAAAATGTCAGCTGTCAAAAAATGACAAATGTCAAGAATGACAAATGTCAAAAATGACAGATGTCAAAATTGACAGATGTCAAAAAATGACAGTTGTTATATAACTAATTTTATATAAAATGGTATGCTAAATTGACTGATAACCGCGATGTCCTATCTTTAACCTTTTAGGAGATCGAGTAAAATGGAGAATAATAGATATTTGAAAATGTGATATATAAACACTTTATTCGTTTGTACCTTTATCAACTCTTGAGAGTAGACTTATAGGACTTATTTTATGTAAAATGAGGTGCTA
Organism: Silvanus unidentatus; assembly: GCA_963930825.1. NCBI lineage: Eukaryota > Metazoa > Arthropoda > Insecta > Coleoptera > Silvanidae > Silvanus > Silvanus unidentatus. The sequence continues at coordinate 166,489 of CAWVOD010000011.1, read as the reverse complement.
AATCCACTGGTGAAATCCGCGATGTCCTATCTTTAACCGTTTAGGAGATCGAGTAAAATGGAGAATAATAGATATTTGAAAATGTGATATATAAACATTTTATTCGTTTGTACCTTTATCAACATTTGAGAGTAGATTAAAGGACCTATTTTATGTAAAATGAGGTGCTAAATCCACTGGTGAAAACCGCGATGTCCTATCTTTAACCGTTTAGGAGATCGAGTGAAATGGAGAATAATAGATATTTGAAAATGTGATATATAAACATTTTATTCGTTTTTACCTTTATCAACATTTGAGAGTAGATTATAGGACCTATTTTATGTAAAATGTGGTGCTAAATCCACTGGTGAAAACCGCGATGTCCTATCTTTAACCGTTTAGGAGATCGAGTAAAATGGAGAATAATAGATATTTGATAATGTGATATATAAACATTTTATTCGTTTTTACCTTTATCAACATTTGAGAGTAGATTATAGGACCTATTTTATGTAAAATGTGGTGCTAAATCCACTGGTGAAAACCGCGATGTCCTATCTTTAACCGTTTAGGAGATCGAGTAAAATGGAGAATAATAGATATTTGATAATGTGATATATAAACATTTTATTCGTTTGTACCTTTATCAACTCTTGAGAGTAGACTTATAGGACTTATTTTATGTTAAATGAGGTGCTAAATCCTCTGGTGAAAACCGCGATGTCCTATCTTTAACTGTTTAGAAGATCGAGTAAAATGGATATTAATAGATATTTGAAAATGTGATATATAAACATTTTATTCGTTTGTACCTTTATCAACTTTTGAGAGTAGACTTATAGGACTTATTTTATGTAAAATGAGGTGCTAAATCCACTGGTGAAAACCGCGATGTCCTATCTTTTACCGTTTAGGAGATCGAGTAAAATAGAAAATAATATATATTTGTAAATGTGATATATAAACATTTTATTCGTTTTTACCTTTATCAACTCTTGAGAGTAGACTTATAGTACCTATTTTATGTAAAATGAGGTGCTAAATCCACTAGTGAAAACCGCGATGTCCTATCTTTAACCGTTTAGGAAATCGAGTAAAATGGAGAATAATAGATATTTGAAAATGTGATATATAAACATTTTATTCGTTTGTACCTTGATCAACTCTTGAGGGTAGACTTATAAGACTTATTTTATGTAAAATGAGGTGCTAAACCCACTGGTGAAAACCGCGATGTCCTATCTTTAACCGTTTAGGAGATCAAGTAAAATTGAGAATAATAGATATTTGAAAATGTGATATATGAAAATTTTATTCGTTTGTACCTTTATCAACTCTTGAGAGTAGACTTATAGGACTTATTTTATGTAAAATGAGGTGGTTAATCCACTGGTGAAAACCGCGATGTGATATCTTAAACCGTTTAGGAGATCGAGTAAAATGGGGAATAATAGATATTTGAAAGTGTGATATATAAACATCTTATTCGTTTTTACCTTTATCAACATTTGAGAGTAGATTATAGGACATATTTTATGTAAAATGAGGTGCTAAATCCACTGGTGAAAACCGCGATATGATATCTTTAACCGTTTAGGAGATCGAGTAAAATGGAGAATATTGGATATTTGAAAATGTGATAATAAACATTTTATTCGTTTTTACCTTTATCAACTCTTGAGAGTAGACTTATAGGACCTATTTTATGTAAAATGAGGTTTTAAATCCACTGGTGAAAACCGCGATGTCCAATCTTTAACCGTTTAGGAGATGGAGTAAAATGGAGAATAATAGATATTTGAAAATGTGATTTATAAACATTTTATTTGTGTGTACCTTTATCAACTTTTGAGAGTAGACTTATAGGACCTATTTTATGTAAAATGAGGTGCTAAATCCACTGGTGAAAACCGCGATGTCCTATCTTTAACCGTTTTGGAGATCGAGTAAAATGGAGAATAATAGATATTTGATAATGTGATATATAAACATTTTATTCGTTTGTACCTTGATCAACTCTTGAGGGTAGATTTATAGGACCTATTTTATGTAAAATGAGGTGCCAAATCCACTGGTGAAAACCGCGATGTCCTATCTTGAACCGTTTAGGAGATCGAGTTAAATGGAGAAAAATAGATATTTGAAAATGTGATATATAAACATTTTATTCGTTTGTACCTTTATCAACTCTTGAGAGTAGACTTATAGGACTTATTTTATGTAAAATGGGGTGCTTAATCCACTGATGAAAACCGCGATGTCCTATCTTTTACCGTTTAGGAGATCGAGTAAAATGGAAAATAATAGATATTTGAAAATGTGATATATAAACATTTTATTCGTTTGTACCTTTATCAACTCTTGAGAATAGACTTATAGGACTTATTTTATGTAAAATGGGGTGCTTAATCCACTGCTGAAAACCGCGATGTCCTATCTTTAACCGTTTAGGAGATCGAGTAAAATGGAGAATAATAGATATTTGATAATGTGGTATATAAACATTTTATTCGTTTGTACCCTTATCATCTCTTGAAAGTAGACCTATAGGACTTATTTTTTGTAAAATGAGGTGCTAAATCCACTGGTGAAAACCGCGATGTGATATCTTTAACCGTTTAGGAGATCGAGTAAAATGGAGAATAATAGATATTTGAAAATGTGATATATAAACAATTTATTCGTTTTTACCTTTATCAACTCTTGAGAGTAGACTTATAGGACCTATTTTATGTAAAATGAGGTTTTAAATCCACTGGTGAAAACCGCGATGTCCAATCTTTAACCGTTTAGGAGATGGAGTAAAATGGAGAATAATAGATATTTGAAAATGTGATATATAAACATTTTATTTGTTTGTACCTTTATCAACCCTTGAGAGTAGACTTTTAGGACATATTTTATGTAAAATGAGGTGCTAAATCCACTGGTGAAAACCGCGATGTTCTATCTTCAATTGTTTAGGAGATCGAGTAAAATGGAGAATAATAGATATTTGAAAATGTGATATATAAACATTTTATTCGTTTGTACCCTTATCATCTCTTGAAAGTAGACCTATAGGACTTATTTTATGTAAAATGAGGTGCTAAATCTACTGGTGAAAACCGCGATGTCCTATCTTTAATTGTTTAGGAGATCGAGTAAAATGGAGAATAATAGATATTTGAAAATGTGATATATAAACATTTTATTCGTTTGTACCTTGATCAACTCTTGAGGGTAGACTTATAGGACTTATTTTATGTCAAATGAGGTGCTAAATCCACTGGTAAAAACCGCGATGTCCTATCTTTAACCGTTTAGGAGATCGAGTAAAATGGAGAATATTGGATATTTGAAAATGTGATATATAAACATTTTATTCGTTTTTAAATTTATCAACTCTTGAGAGTAGACTTATAGTACCTATTTTATGTAAAATGAGGTACTAAATCCACTGATGAAAACCGCGATGTCTTATCTTTAACCGTTTAGGAGATCGAGTAAAATGGAGAATAATAAATATTTGAAAATGTGATATATAAACATTTTATTCGTTTGTACCTTGATCAACTCTTGAGGGTAGACTTATAGGACTTATTTTATGTAAAACTAGGTGCTAAATCCACTGGTGAAAACCGCGGTGTCCTATCTTTAACCGTTTAGGAGATCAAGTAAAATTGAGAATAATAGATATTTGAAAATGTGATATATAAACATTTTATTCGTTTGTACCTTTATCAACTCTTGAGAGTAGACTTATAGGACTTATTTTATGTAAAATGGGGTGCTTAATCCACTGCTGAAAACCGCGATGTCCTATCTTTAACCGTTTAGGAGATCGAGTAAAATGGAGAATAATAGATATTTGATAATGTGGTATATAAACATTTTATTCGTTTGTACCCTTATCATCTCTTGAAAGTAGACCTATAGGACTTATTTTATGTAAAATGAGGTGCTAAATCCACTGGTGAAAACCGCGATGTGATATCTTTAACCGTTTAGGAGATCGAGTAAAATGGAGAATAATAGATATTTGAAAATGTGATATATAAACATTTTATTCGTTTTTACCTTTATCAACTCTTGAGAGTAGACTTATAGGACCTATTTTATGTGAAATGAGGTTTTAAATCCACTGGTGAAAACCGCGATGTCCAATCTTTAACCGTTTAGGAGATGGAGTAAAATGGAGAATAATAGATATTTGAAAATGTGATATATAAACATTTTATTCGTTTGTACCTTGATCAACTCTTGAGGGTAGACTTATAGGACTTATTTTATGTAAAATGAGGTGCTAAATCCACTGGTGAAAACCGCGGTGTCCTATCTTTAACCGTTTAGGAGATCAAGTAAAATTGAGAATAATAGATATTTGAAAATGTGATATATAAACATTTTACTCGTTTTTACCTTTATCAACTCTTGAGAGTAGACTTATAGGACCTATTTTATGTAAAATGAGGTTTTAAATCCACTGGTGAAAACCGCGATGTCCTATCTTTAACCGTTTAGGAGATCGAGTAAAATGGAGAATAATAGATATTTGATAATGTGGTATATAAACATTTTATTCGTTTGTACCCTTATCATCTCTTGAAAGTAGACCTATAGGACTTATTTTTTGTAAAATGAGGTGCTAAATCCACTGGTGAAAACCGCGATGTGATATCTTTAACCGTTTAGGAGATCGAGTAAAATGGAGAATAATAGATATTTGAAAATGTGATATATAAACAATTTATTCGTTTTTACCTTTATCAACTCTTGAGAGTAGACTTATAGGACCTATTTTATGTAAAATGAGGTTTTAAATCCACTGGTGAAAACCGCGATGTCCAATCTTTAACCGTTTAGGAGATGGAGTAAAATGGAGAATAATAGATATTTGAAAATGTGATATATAAACATTTTATTTGTTTGTACCTTTATCAACCCTTGAGAGTAGACTTTTAGGACATATTTTATGTAAAATGAGGTGCTAAATCCACTGGTGAAAACCGCGATGTTCTATCTTCAATTGTTTAGGAGATCGAGTAAAATGGAGAATAATAGATATTTGAAAATGTGATATATAAACATTTTATTCGTTTGTACCCTTATCATCTCTTGAAAGTAGACCTATAGGACTTATTTTATGTAAAATGAGGTGCTAAATCTACTGGTGAAAACCGCGATGTCCTATCTTTAATTGTTTAGGAGATCGAGTAAAATGGAGAATAATAGATATTTGAAAATGTGATATATAAACATTTTATTCGTTTGTACCTTGATCAACTCTTGAGGGTAGACTTATAGGACTTATTTTATGTCAAATGAGGTGCTAAATCCACTGGTAAAAACCGCGATGTCCTATCTTTAACCGTTTAGGAGATCGAGTAAAATGGAGAATATTGGATATTTGAAAATGTGATATATAAACATTTTATTCGTTTTTAAATTTATCAACTCTTGAGAGTAGACTTATAGTACCTATTTTATGTAAAATGAGGTACTAAATCCACTGATGAAAACCGCGATGTCTTATCTTTAACCGTTTAGGAGATCGAGTAAAATGGAGAATAATAAATATTTGAAAATGTGATATATAAACATTTTATTCGTTTGTACCTTGATCAACTCTTGAGGGTAGACTTATAGGACTTATTTTATGTAAAACTAGGTGCTAAATCCACTGGTGAAAACCGCGGTGTCCTATCTTTAACCGTTTAGGAGATCAAGTAAAATTGAGAATAATAGATATTTGAAAATGTGATATATAAACATTTTATTCGTTTGTACCTTTATCAACTCTTGAGAGTAGACTTATAGGACTTATTTTATGTAAAATGGGGTGCTTAATCCACTGCTGAAAACCGCGATGTCCTATCTTTAACCGTTTAGGAGATCGAGTAAAATGGAGAATAATAGATATTTGATAATGTGGTATATAAACATTTTATTCGTTTGTACCCTTATCATCTCTTGAAAGTAGACCTATAGGACTTATTTTATGTAAAATGAGGTGCTAAATCCACTGGTGAAAACCGCGATGTGATATCTTTAACCGTTTAGGAGATCGAGTAAAATGGAGAATAATAGATATTTGAAAATGTGATATATAAACATTTTATTCGTTTTTACCTTTATCAACTCTTGAGAGTAGACTTATAGGACCTATTTTATGTGAAATGAGGTTTTAAATCCACTGGTGAAAACCGCGATGTCCAATCTTTAACCGTTTAGGAGATGGAGTAAAATGGAGAATAATAGATATTTGAAAATGTGATATATAAACATTTTATTCGTTTGTACCTTGATCAACTCTTGAGGGTAGACTTATAGGACTTATTTTATGTAAAATGAGGTGCTAAATCCACTGGTGAAAACCGCGGTGTCCTATCTTTAACCGTTTAGGAGATCAAGTAAAATTGAGAATAATAGATATTTGAAAATGTGATATATAAACATTTTACTCGTTTTTACCTTTATCAACTCTTGAGAGTAGACTTATAGGACCTATTTTATGTAAAATGAGGTTTTAAATCCACTGGTGAAAACCGCGATGTCCAATCTTTAACCGTTTAGGAGATGGAGTAAAATGGAGAATAATAGATATTTGAAAATGTGATATATAAACATTTTATTTGTTTGTACCTTTATCAACCCTTGAGAGTAGACTTTTAGGACATATTTTATGTAAAATGAGGTGCTAAATCCACTGGTGAAAACCGCGATGTCCTATCTTTAATTGTTTAGGAGATCGAGTAAAATGGAGAATATTGGATATTTGAAAATGTGATATATAAACATTTTATTCGTTTTTAAATTTATCAACTCTTGAGAGTAGACTTATAGTACCTATTTTATGTAAAATGAGGTACTAAATCCACTGGTGAAAACCGCGATGTCTTATCTTTAACCGTTTAGGAGATCGAGTAAAATGGAGAATAATAAATATTTGAAAATGTGATATATAAACATTTTATTCGTTTGTACCTTGATCAACTCTTGAGGGTAGACTTATAGGACTTATTTTATGTAAAATGAGGTGCTAAATCCACTGGTGAAAACCGCGGTGTCCTATCTTTAACCGTTTAGGAGATCAAGTAAAATTGAGAATAATAGATATTTGAAAATGTGATATATAAACATTTTATTCGTTTGTACCTTTATCAACTCTTGAGAGTAGACTTATGGGACTTATTTTATGTAAAATGGGGTGCTTAATCCACTGCTGAAAACCGCGATGTCCTATTTTTAACCGTTTAGGAGATCGAGTAAAATGGAGAATAATAGATATTTGATAATGTGGTATATAAACATTTTATTCGTTTGTACCCTTATCATCTCTTGAAAGTAGACCTATAGGACTTATTTTATGTAAAATGAGGTGCTAAATCCACTGGTGAAAACCGCGATGTGATATCTTTAACCGTTTAGGAGATCGAGTAAAATGGAGAATAATAGATATTTGAAAATGTGATATATAAACATTTTATTCGTTTGTACCTTTATCAACCCTTGAGAGTAGACTTTTAGGACATATTTTATGTAAAATGAGGTGCTAAATCCACTGGTGAAAACCGCGATGTCCTATCTTTAATTGTTTAGGAGATCGAGTAAAATGGAGAATAATAGATATTTGAAAATGTGATATATAAACATTTTATTCGTTTGTACCCTTATCATCTCTTGAAAGTAGACCTATAGGACTTATTTTATGTAAAATGAAGGGCTAAATCCACTGGTGAAAACCGCGATGTCCTATCTTTAATTGTTTAGGAGATCGAGTAAAATGGAGAATAATAGATATTTGAAAATGTGATATATAAACATTTTATTCGTTTGTACCTTTATCAACTCTTGAAATTAGACTTATAGGAGTTATTTTATGTAAAATGAGGTGCTAAACCCACTGGTGAAAACCGCGATGTCCTATCTTTAACCGTTTAGGAGATCGAGTAAAATGGAGAATAATAGATATTTGAAAATGTGATGTATAAACATTTTATTCGTTTGTACCTTTATCAACTCTTGAGAGTAGACTTATAAGACTTATTTTAAGTAAAATGAGGTGCTAAATCCACTGGTGAAAACCGCGATGTCCTATCTTTAACCGTTTAGGAGATCGAGTAAAATGGAGAAAAATAGATATTTGAAAATGTGAAATATAAACATTTTATTCGTTTGTACCTTTATCAACTCTTGAGAGTAGACTTATAAGACTTATTTTATGTAAAATGAGGTGCTAGATCCACTGGTGAAAACCGCGATGTCCTATCTTTAACCGTTTAGGAGATCGAGTAAAATGGAGAAGAGATATTTGAAAATGTGATATATAAACATTTTATTCGTTTGTACCTTTATCAACTCTTGAGAGTTATCTTATATTACTTATTTTATGTAAAATGAGGTGCTAAATCCACTGGTGATAACTGCGATGTCCTATCTTTAACCGTTTAGGAGATCGAGTAAAGTGGGGAAGAGATATTTGAAAATGTGATATATAATCATTTTATTCGTTTGTACCTTTATCAACTCATGAGAGTAGACTTATAGGACATATTTTATGTAAAATGAGGTGCTAAATCTACTGGTGAAAACCGCGATGTCCTATCTTTATCCGTTTAGGAGATCGAGTAAAATGGAGAATAATAGATATTTGAAAATGTGATATATAAACATTTTATTCGTTTGTACCTTTATCAACCCTTGAGAGTAGACTTATTGGACATATTTTATGTAAAATGAGGTGCTAGATCCACTGGTGAAAACCGCGATGTCCTATTTTTAACCGTTTAGGAGATTGAGTAAAATGGAGAATAATAGATATTTAAAAATGTGATATATAAACATTTTATTCGTTTGTACCTTGATCAACTCTTGAGAGTAGACTTATAGGACTTATTTTATGTAAAATGAGGTGCTAAATCCACTGGTAAAAACCGCGATGTCCTATCTTTAACTGTTTAGGAGATCAAGTAAAATTGAAAATAATAGATATTTGAAAATGTGATATATAAAAATTTTATTCGTTTGTACCTTTATCAACTCTTGAGAGTAGGCTTATAATACTTATTTTATGTAAAATGAGGTGCTAAATCCACTGATAAAAACCGCGATGTCCTATCTTTAACCGTTTAGGAGATCGAGTAAAATGGAAAATAATAGATATTTGATAATGTGATATATAAACATTTTATTCGTTTGTACCTTTATCATCTCTTGAGAGTAGACTTATAAGACATATTTTATGTAAAATGAGGAGCTAAATCCACTGTTGAAAACCGCGATATCCTATCTTTAACCGTTGAGGAGATCGAGTAAAATGGAGAATAATAGATATTTGAAAATGTGATATATAAACATTTTATTCGTTTGTTCCTTTATCAACTCTTGAGAAAAGACTTATAGGACTTATTTTATGTAAAATGAGGTGCTAAATCTACTGGTGAAAACCGCGATGTCCTATCTTTAACCGTTTAGGAGATCGAGTAAAATGGAGAATAATAGATATTTGATAATGTGATATATAAACATTTTATTCGTTTGTACCTTTATCAACTCTTGAGAGTAGACTTATAGGACTTATTTTACGTAAAATGAGGTGCTAAATCCACTGGTGAAAACCGCGATGTCCTATCTTTAACCGTTGAGGAGATCGAGTAAAATGGAGAATAATAGATATTTGAAAATGTGATATATAAACATTTTATTCGTTTGTTCCTTTATCAACTCTTGAGAGTAGACTTATAAGACTTATTTTATGTAAATTGAGGTGCTAAATCCACTGGTGAAGGCCGCGATGTCCTATCTTTAACCGTTTTGGAGATCGAGTAAAATGGAGAATAATAGATATTTGATAATGTGATATATAAACATTTTATTCGTTTTTACCTTTATCAACTCTTGAGAGTAGACTTATAGGACCTATTTTATGTAAAATGAGGTTCTAAATCCACAGGTGAAAACCGCGATGTCCTATCTTTAACCTTTTAGGAGATCGAGTAAAATGGAGAAGAGATATTTGAAAATGTGATATATAAACATTTTATTCGTTTGTACTTTTATCAACTCTTAAGAGTAGACTTATAGGACTTATTTTATGTAAAATGAGGTGCTAAATCCACTGGTGATAACTGCGATGTCCTATCTTTAACTGTTTAGGAGATCAAGTAAAATTGAAAATAATAGATATTTGAAAATGTGATATATAAAAATTTTATTCGTTTGTACCTTTATCAACTCTTGAGAGTAATCTTATAATACTTATTTTATGTAAAATGAGGTGCTAAATCCACTGATAAAAACCGCGATGTCCTATCTTTAACCGTTTAGGAGATCGAGTAAAATGGAAAATAATAGATATTTGATAATGTGATATATAAACATTTTATTCGTTTGTACCTTTATCATCTCTTGAGAGTAGACTTATAAGACATATTTTATGTAAAATGAGGAGCTAAATCCACTGTTGAAAACCGCGATATCCTATCTTTAACCGTTGAGGAGATCGAGTAAAATGGAGAATAATAGATATTTGAAAATGTGATATATAAACATTTTATTCGTTTGTTCCTTTATCAACTCTTGAGAAAAGACTTATAGGACTTATTTTATGTAAAATGAGGTGCTAAATCTACTGGTGAAAACCGCGATGTCCTATCTTTATCCGTTTAGGAGATCGAGTAAAATGGAGAATAATAGATATTTGAAAATGTGATATATAAACATTTTATTCGTTTGTACCTTTATCAACCCTTGAGAGTAGACTTATTGGACATATTTTATGTAAAATGAGGTGCTAGATCCACTGGTGAAAACCGCGATGTCCTATTTTTAACCGTTTAGGAGATTGAGTAAAATGGAGAATAATAGATAGTTAAAAATGTGATATATAAACATTTTATTCGTTTGTACCTTGATCAACTCTTGAGAGTAGACTTATAGGACTTATTTTATGTAAAATGAGGTGCTAAATCCACTGGTAAAAACCGCGATGTCCTATCTTTAACTGTTTAGGAGATCAAGTAAAATTGAAAATAATAGATATTTGAAAATGTGATATATAAAAATTTTATTCGTTTGTACCTTTATCAACTCTTGAGAGTAGGCTTATAATACTTATTTTATGTAAAATGAGGTGCTAAATCCACTGATAAAAACCGCGATGTCCTATCTTTAACCGTTTAGGAGATCGAGTAAAATGGAAAATAATAGATATTTGATAATGTGATATATAAACATTTTATTCGTTTGTACCTTTATCATCTCTTGAGAGTAGACTTATAAGACATATTTTATGTAAAATGAGGAGCTAAATCCACTGTTGAAAACCGCGATATCCTATCTTTAACCGTTGAGGAGATCGAGTAAAATGGAGAATAATAGATATTTGAAAATGTGATATATAAACATTTTATTCGTTTGTTCCTTTATCAACTCTTGAGAAAAGACTTATAGGACTTATTTTATGTAAAATGAGGTGCTAAATCTACTGGTGAAAACCGCGATGTCCTATCTTTAACCGTTTAGGAGATCGAGTAAAATGGAGAATAATAGATATTTGATAATGTGATATATAAACATTTTATTCGTTTGTACCTTTATCAACTCTTGAGAGTAGACTTATAGGACTTATTTTACGTAAAATGAGGTGCTAAATCCACTGGTGAAAACCGCGATGTCCTATCTTTAACCGTTGAGGAGATCGAGTAAAATGGAGAATAATAGATATTTGAAAATGTGATATATAAACATTTTATTCGTTTGTTCCTTTATCAACTCTTGAGAGTAGACTTATAAGACTTATTTTATGTAAATTGAGGTGCTAAATCCACTGGTGAAGGCCGCGATGTCCTATCTTTAACCGTTTTGGAGATCGAGTAAAATGGAGAATAATAGATATTTGATAATGTGATATATAAACATTTTATTCGTTTTTACCTTTATCAACTCTTGAGAGTAGACTTATAGGACCTATTTTATGTAAAATGAGGTTCTAAATCCACAGGTGAAAACCGCGATGTCCTATCTTTAACCTTTTAGGAGATCGAGTAAAATGGAGAAGAGATATTTGAAAATGTGATATATAAACATTTTATTCGTTTGTACTTTTATCAACTCTTAAGAGTAGACTTATAGGACTTATTTTATGTAAAATGAGGTGCTAAATCCACTGGTGATAACTGCGATGTCCTATCTTTAACTGTTTAGGAGATCAAGTAAAATTGAAAATAATAGATATTTGAAAATGTGATATATAAAAATTTTATTCGTTTGTACCTTTATCAACTCTTGAGAGTAATCTTATAATACTTATTTTATGTAAAATGAGGTGCTAAATCCACTGATAAAAACCGCGATGTCCTATCTTTAACCGTTTAGGAGATCGAGTAAAATGGAAAATAATAGATATTTGATAATGTGATATATAAACATTTTATTCGTTTGTACCTTTATCATCTCTTGAGAGTAGACTTATAAGACATATTTTATGTAAAATGAGGAGCTAAATCCACTGTTGAAAACCGCGATATCCTATCTTTAACCGTTGAGGAGATCGAGTAAAATGGAGAATAATAGATATTTGAAAATGTGATATATAAACATTTTATTCGTTTGTTCCTTTATCAACTCTTGAGAAAAGACTTATAGGACTTATTTTATGTAAAATGAGGTGCTAAATCTACTGGTGAAAACCGCGATGTCCTATCTTTATCCGTTTAGGAGATCGAGTAAAATGGAGAATAATAGATATTTGAAAATGTGATATATAAACATTTTATTCGTTTGTACCTTTATCAACCCTTGAGAGTAGACTTATTGGACATATTTTATGTAAAATGAGGTGCTAGATCCACTGGTGAAAACCGCGATGTCCTATTTTTAACCGTTTAGGAGATTGAGTAAAATGGAGAATAATAGATAGTTAAAAATGTGATATATAAACATTTTATTCGTTTGTACCTTGATCAACTCTTGAGAGTAGACTTATAGGACTTATTTTATGTAAAATGAGGTGCTAAATCCACTGGTAAAAACCGCGATGTCCTATCTTTAACTGTTTAGGAGATCAAGTAAAATTGAAAATAATAGATATTTGAAAATGTGATATATAAAAATTTTATTCGTTTGTACCTTTATCAACTCTTGAGAGTAGGCTTATAATACTTATTTTATGTAAAATGAGGTGCTAAATCCACTGATAAAAACCGCGATGTCCTATCTTTAACCGTTTAGGAGATCGAGTAAAATGGAAAATAATAGATATTTGATAATGTGATATATAAACATTTTATTCGTTTGTACCTTTATCATCTCTTGAGAGTAGACTTATAAGACATATTTTATGTAAAATGAGGAGCTAAATCCACTGTTGAAAACCGCGATATCCTATCTTTAACCGTTGAGGAGATCGAGTAAAATGGAGAATAATAGATATTTGAAAATGTGATATATAAACATTTTATTCGTTTGTTCCTTTATCAACTCTTGAGAAAAGACTTATAGGACTTATTTTATGTAAAATGAGGTGCTAAATCTACTGGTGAAAACCGCGATGTCCTATCTTTAACCGTTTAGGAGATCGAGTAAAATGGAGAATAATAGATATTTGATAATGTGATATATAAACATTTTATTCGTTTGTACCTTTATCAACTCTTGAGAGTAGACTTATAGGACTTATTTTACGTAAAATGAGGTGCTAAATCCACTGGTGAAAACCGCGATGTCCTATCTTTAACCGTTGAGGAGATCGAGTAAAATGGAGAATAATAGATATTTGAAAATGTGATATATAAACATTTTATTCGTTTGTTCCTTTATCAACTCTTGAGAGTAGACTTATAAGACTTATTTTATGTAAATTGAGGTGCTAAATCCACTGGTGAAGGCCGCGATGTCCTATCTTTAACCGTTATGGAGATCGAGTAAAATGGAGAATAATAGATATTTGATAATGTGATATATAAACATTTTATTCGTTTTTACCTTTATCAACTCTTGAGAGTAGACTTATAGGACCTATTTTATGTAAAATGAGGTTCTAAATCCACAGGTGAAAACCGCGATGTCCTATCTTTAACCTTTTAGGAGATCGAGTAAAATGGAGAAGAGATATTTGAAAATGTGATATATAAACATTTTATTCGTTTGTACTTTTATCAACTCTTAAGAGTAGACTTATAGGACTTATTTTATGTAAAATGAGGTGCTAAATCCACTGGTGATAACTGCGATGTCCTATCTTTAACTGTTTAGGAGATCAAGTAAAATTGAAAATAATAGATATTTGAAAATGTGATATATAAAAATTTTATTCGTTTGTACCTTTATCAACTCTTGAGAGTAATCTTATAATACTTATTTTATGTAAAATGAGGTGCTAAATCCACTGATAAAAACCGCGATGTCCTATCTTTAACCGTTTAGGAGATCGAGTAAAATGGAAAATAATAGATATTTGATAATGTGATATATAAACATTTTATTCGTTTGTACCTTTATCATCTCTTGAGAGTAGACTTATAAGACATATTTTATGTAAAATGAGGAGCTAAATCCACTGTTGAAAACCGCGATATCCTATCTTTAACCGTTGAGGAGATCGAGTAAAATGGAGAATAATAGATATTTGAAAATGTGATATATAAACATTTTATTCGTTTGTTCCTTTATCAACTCTTGAGAAAAGACTTATAGGACTTATTTTATGTAAAATGAGGTGCTAAATCTACTGGTGAAAACCGCGATGTCCTATCTTTAACCGTTTAGGAGATCGAGTAAAATGGAGAATAATAGATATTTGATAATGTGATATATAAACATTTTATTCGTTTGTACCTTTATCAACTCTTGAGAGTAGACTTATAGGACTTATTTTATGTAAAATGAGGTGCTAAATCTACTGGTGAAAACCGCGATGTCCTATCTTTAACCGTTTAGGAGATCGAGTAAAATGGAGAATAATAGATATTTGATAATGTGATATATAAACATTTTATTCGTTTGTACCTTTATCAACTCTTGAGAGTAGGCTTATAGGACCTATTTTATGTAAAATGAGGTGCTAAATCCACTGGTGAAAACCGCGATGTCCTATCTTTAACCGTTTTGGAGATCGAGTAAAATGGAGAATAATAGATATTTGATAATGTGATTTATAAACATTTTATTCGTTTGTACCTTGATCAACTCTTGAGGGTAGATTTATAGGACCTATTTTATGTAAAATGAGGTGCCAAATCCACTGGTGAAAACCGCGATGTCCTATCTTGAACCGTTTAGGAGATCGAGTTAAATGGAGAAAAATAGATATTTGAAAATGTGATATATAAACATTTTATTCGTTTGTACCTTTATCAACTCTTGAGAGTAGACTTATAGGACTTATTTTATGTAAAATGGGGTGCTTACTCCACTGATGAAAACCGCGAAGTCCTATCTTTTACCGTTTAGGAGATCGAGTAAAATGGAAAATAATAGATATTTGAAAATGTGATATATAAACATTTTATTCGTTTGTACCTTTATCAACTCTTGAGAGTAGACTTATAGGACTTATTTTATGTAAAATGGGGTGCTTAATCCACTGCTGAAAACCGCGATGTCCTATCTTTAACCGTTTAGGAGATCGAGTAAAATGGAGAATAATAGATATTTGATAATGTGGTATATAAACATTTTATTCGTTTGTACCCTTATCATCTCTTGAAAGTAGACCTATAGGACTTATTTTATGTAAAATGAGGTGCTAAATCCACTGGTGAAAACCGCGATGTGATATCTTTAACCGTTTAGGAGATCGAGTAAAATGGAGAATAATAGATATTTGAAAATGTGATATATAAACAATTTATTCGTTTTTACCTTTATCAACTCTTGAGAGTAGACTTATAGGACCTATTTTATGTAAAATGAGGTTTTAAATCCACTGGTGAAAACCGCGATGTCCAATCTTTAACCGTTTAGGAGATGGAGTAAAATGGAGAATAATAGATATTTGAAAATGTGATATATAAACATTTTATTTGTTTGTACCTTTATCAACCCTTGAGAGTAGACTTTTAGGACATATTTTATGTAAAATGAGGTGCTAAATCCACTGGTGAAAACCGCGATGTCCTATCTTTAATTGTTTAGGAGATCGAGTAAAATGGAGAATAATAGATATTTGAAAATGTGATATATAAACATTTTATTCGTTTGTACCCTTATCATCTCTTGAAAGTAGACCTATAGGACTTATTTTATGTAAAATGAGGTGCTAAATCTACTGGTGAAAACCGCGATGTCCTATCTTTAATTGTTTAGGAGATCGAGTAAAATGGAGAATAATAGATATTTGAAAATGTGATATATAAACATTTTATTCGTTTGTACCTTGATCAACTCTTGAGGGTAGACTTATAGGACTTATTTTATGTCAAATGAGGTGCTAAATCCACTGGTAAAAACCGCGATGTCCTATCTTTAACCGTTTAGGAGATCGAGTAAAATGGAGAATATTGGATATTTGAAAATGTGATATATAAACATTTTATTCGTTTTTAAATTTATCAACTCTTGAGAGTAGACTTATAGTACCTATTTTATGTAAAATGAGGTACTAAATCCACTGGTGAAAACCGCGATGTCTTATCTTTAACCGTTTAGGAGATCGAGTAAAATGGAGAATAATAAATATTTGAAAATGTGATATATAAACATTTTATTCGTTTGTACCTTGATCAACTCTTGAGGGTAGACTTATAGGACTTATTTTATGTAAAATGAGGTGCTAAATCCACTGGTGAAAACCGCGGTGTCCTATCTTTAACCGTTTAGGAGATCAAGTAAAATTGAGAATAATAGATATTTGAAAATGTGATATATAAACATTTTATTCGTTTGTACCTTTATCAACTCTTGAGAGTAGACTTATAGGACTTATTTTATGTAAAATGGGGTGCTTAATCCACTGCTGAAAGCCGCGATGTCCTATCTTTAACCGTTTAGGAGATCGAGTAAAATGGAGAATAATAGATATAGATATTTGATAATGTGGTATATAAACATTTTATTCGTTTGTACCCTTATCATCTCTTGAAAGTAGACCTATAGGACTTATTTTATGTAAAATGAGGTGCTAAATCCACTGGTGAAAACCGCGATGTGATATCTTTAACCGTTTAGGAGATCGAGTAAAATGGAGAATAATAGATATTTGAAAATGTGATATATAAACATTTTATTCGTTTTTACCTTTATCAACTCTTGAGAGTAGACTTATAGGACCTATTTTATGTAAAATTAGGTTTTAAATCCACTGGTGAAAACCGCGATGTCCAATCTTTAACCGTTTAGGAGATGGAGTAAAATGGAGAATAATAGATATTTGAAAATGTGATATATAAACATTTTATTCGTTTGTACCTTGATCAACTCTTGAGGGTAGACTTATAGGACTTATTTTGTGTAAAATGAGGTGCTAAATCCACTGGTGAAAACCGCGGTGTCCTATCTTTAACCGTTTAGGAGATCAAGTAAAATTGAGAATAATAGATATTTGAAAATGTGATATATAAACATTTTACTCGTTTTTACCTTTATCAACTCTTGAGAGTAGACTTATAGGACCTATTTTATGTAAAATGAGGTTTTAAATCCACTGGTGAAAACCGCGATGTCCAATCTTTAACCGTTTAGGAGATGGAGTAAAATGGAGAATAATAGATATTTGAAAATGTGATATATAAACATTTTATTTGTTTGTACCTTTATCAACCCTTGAGAGTAGACTTTTAGGACATATTTTATGTAAAATGAGGTGCTAAATCCACTGGTGAAAACCGCGATGTCCTATCTTTAATTGTTTAGGAGATCGAGTAAAATGGAGAATATTGGATATTTGAAAATGTGATATATAAACATTTTATTCGTTTTTAAATTTATCAACTCTTGAGAGTAGACTTATAGTACCTATTTTATGTAAAATGAGGTACTAAATCCACTGGTGAAAACCGCGATGTCTTATCTTTAACCGTTTAGGAGATCGAGTAAAATGGAGAATAATAAATATTTGAAAATGTGATATATAAACATTTTATTCGTTAGTACCTTGATCAACTCTTGAGGGTAGACTTATAGGACTTATTTTATGTAAAATGAGGTGCTAAATCCACTGGTGAAAACCGCGGTGTCCTATCTTTAACCGTTTAGGAGATCAAGTAAAATTGAGAATAATAGATATTTGAAAATGTGATATATAAACATTTTATTCGTTTGTACCTTTATCAACTCTTGAGAGTAGACTTATGGGACTTATTTTATGTAAAATGGGGTGCTTAATCCACTGGTGATAACTGCGATGTCCTATCTTTAACTGTTTAGGAGATCAAGTAAAATTGAAAATAATAGATATTTGAAAATGTGATATATAAAAATTTTATTCGTTTGTACCTTTATCAACTCTTGAGAGTAATCTTATAATACTTATTTTATGTAAAATGAGGTGCTAAATCCACTGATAAAAACCGCGATGTCCTATCTTTAACCGTTTAGGAGATCGAGTAAAATGGAAAATAATAGATATTTGATAATGTGATATATAAACATTTTATTCGTTTGTACCTTTATCATCTCTTGAGAGTAGACTTATAAGACATATTTTATGTAAAATGAGGAGCTAAATCCACTGTTGAAAACCGCGATATCCTATCTTTAACCGTTGAGGAGATCGAGTAAAATGGAGAATAATAGATATTTGAAAATGTGATATATAAACATTTTATTCGTTTGTTCCTTTATCAACTCTTGAGAAAAGACTTATAGGACTTATTTTATGTAAAATGAGGTGCTAAATCTACTGGTGAAAACCGCGATGTCCTATCTTTAACCGTTTAGGAGATCGAGTAAAATGGAGAATAATAGATATTTGATAATGTGATATATAAACATTTTATTCGTTTGTACCTTTATCAACTCTTGAGAGTAGACTTATAGGACTTATTTTATGTAAAATGAGGTGCTAAATCTACTGGTGAAAACCGCGATGTCCTATCTTTAACCGTTTAGGAGATCGAGTAAAATGGAGAATAATAGATATTTGATAATGTGATATATAAACATTTTATTCGTTTGTACCTTTATCAACTCTTGAGAGTAGGCTTATAGGACCTATTTTATGTAAAATGAGGTGCTAAATCCACTGGTGAAAACCGCGATGTCCTATCTTTAACCGTTTTGGAGATCGAGTAAAATGGAGAATAATAGATATTTGATAATGTGATTTATAAACATTTTATTCGTTTGTACCTTGATCAACTCTTGAGGGTAGATTTATAGGACCTATTTTATGTAAAATGAGGTGCCAAATCCACTGGTGAAAACCGCGATGTCCTATCTTGAACCGTTTAGGAGATCGAGTTAAATGGAGAAAAATAGATATTTGAAAATGTGATATATAAACATTTTATTCGTTTGTACCTTTATCAACTCTTGAGAGTAGACTTATAGGACTTATTTTATGTAAAATGGGGTGCTTACTCCACTGATGAAAACCGCGAAGTCCTATCTTTTACCGTTTAGGAGATCGAGTAAAATGGAAAATAATAGATATTTGAAAATGTGATATATAAACATTTTATTCGTTTGTACCTTTATCAACTCTTGAGAGTAGACTTATAGGACTTATTTTATGTAAAATGGGGTGCTTAATCCACTGCTGAAAACCGCGATGTCCTATCTTTAACCGTTTAGGAGATCGAGTAAAATGGAGAATAATAGATATTTGATAATGTGGTATATAAACATTTTATTCGTTTGTACCCTTATCATCTCTTGAAAGTAGACCTATAGGACTTATTTTATGTAAAATGAGGTGCTAAATCCACTGGTGAAAACCGCGATGTGATATCTTTAACCGTTTAGGAGATCGAGTAAAATGGAGAATAATAGATATTTGAAAATGTGATATATAAACAATTTATTCGTTTTTACCTTTATCAACTCTTGAGAGTAGACTTATAGGACCTATTTTATGTAAAATGAGGTTTTAAATCCACTGGTGAAAACCGCGATGTCCAATCTTTAACCGTTTAGGAGATGGAGTAAAATGGAGAATAATAGATATTTGAAAATGTGATATATAAACATTTTATTTGTTTGTACCTTTATCAACCCTTGAGAGTAGACTTTTAGGACATATTTTATGTAAAATGAGGTGCTAAATCCACTGGTGAAAACCGCGATGTCCTATCTTTAATTGTTTAGGAGATCGAGTAAAATGGAGAATAATAGATATTTGAAAATGTGATATATAAACATTTTATTCGTTTGTACCCTTATCATCTCTTGAAAGTAGACCTATAGGACTTATTTTATGTAAAATGAGGTGCTAAATCTACTGGTGAAAACCGCGATGTCCTATCTTTAATTGTTTAGGAGATCGAGTAAAATGGAGAATAATAGATATTTGAAAATGTGATATATAAACATTTTATTCGTTTGTACCTTGATCAACTCTTGAGGGTAGACTTATAGGACTTATTTTATGTCAAATGAGGTGCTAAATCCACTGGTAAAAACCGCGATGTCCTATCTTTAACCGTTTAGGAGATCGAGTAAAATGGAGAATATTGGATATTTGAAAATGTGATATATAAACATTTTATTCGTTTTTAAATTTATCAACTCTTGAGAGTAGACTTATAGTACCTATTTTATGTAAAATGAGGTACTAAATCCACTGGTGAAAACCGCGATGTCTTATCTTTAACCGTTTAGGAGATCGAGTAAAATGGAGAATAATAAATATTTGAAAATGTGATATATAAACATTTTATTCGTTTGTACCTTGATCAACTCTTGAGGGTAGACTTATAGGACTTATTTTATGTAAAATGAGGTGCTAAATCCACTGGTGAAAACCGCGGTGTCCTATCTTTAACCGTTTAGGAGATCAAGTAAAATTGAGAATAATAGATATTTGAAAATGTGATATATAAACATTTTATTCGTTTGTACCTTTATCAACTCTTGAGAGTAGACTTATAGGACTTATTTTATGTAAAATGGGGTGCTTAATCCACTGCTGAAAGCCGCGATGTCCTATCTTTAACCGTTTAGGAGATCGAGTAAAATGGAGAATAATAGATATAGATATTTGATAATGTGGTATATAAACATTTTATTCGTTTGTACCCTTATCATCTCTTGAAAGTAGACCTATAGGACTTATTTTATGTAAAATGAGGTGCTAAATCCACTGGTGAAAACCGCGATGTGATATCTTTAACCGTTTAGGAGATCGAGTAAAATGGAGAATAATAGATATTTGAAAATGTGATATATAAACATTTTATTCGTTTTTACCTTTATCAACTCTTGAGAGTAGACTTATAGGACCTATTTTATGTAAAATTAGGTTTTAAATCCACTGGTGAAAACCGCGATGTCCAATCTTTAACCGTTTAGGAGATGGAGTAAAATGGAGAATAATAGATATTTGAAAATGTGATATATAAACATTTTATTCGTTTGTACCTTGATCAACTCTTGAGGGTAGACTTATAGGACTTATTTTGTGTAAAATGAGGTGCTAAATCCACTGGTGAAAACCGCGGTGTCCTATCTTTAACCGTTTAGGAGATCAAGTAAAATTGAGAATAATAGATATTTGAAAATGTGATATATAAACATTTTACTCGTTTTTACCTTTATCAACTCTTGAGAGTAGACTTATAGGACCTATTTTATGTAAAATGAGGTTTTAAATCCACTGGTGAAAACCGCGATGTCCAATCTTTAACCGTTTAGGAGATGGAGTAAAATGGAGAATAATAGATATTTGAAAATGTGATATATAAACATTTTATTTGTTTGTACCTTTATCAACCCTTGAGAGTAGACTTTTAGGACATATTTTATGTAAAATGAGGTGCTAAATCCACTGGTGAAAACCGCGATGTCCTATCTTTAATTGTTTAGGAGATCGAGTAAAATGGAGAATATTGGATATTTGAAAATGTGATATATAAACATTTTATTCGTTTTTAAATTTATCAACTCTTGAGAGTAGACTTATAGTACCTATTTTATGTAAAATGAGGTACTAAATCCACTGGTGAAAACCGCGATGTCTTATCTTTAACCGTTTAGGAGATCGAGTAAAATGGAGAATAATAAATATTTGAAAATGTGATATATAAACATTTTATTCGTTAGTACCTTGATCAACTCTTGAGGGTAGACTTATAGGACTTATTTTATGTAAAATGAGGTGCTAAATCCACTGGTGAAAACCGCGGTGTCCTATCTTTAACCGTTTAGGAGATCAAGTAAAATTGAGAATAATAGATATTTGAAAATGTGATATATAAACATTTTATTCGTTTGTACCTTTATCAACTCTTGAGAGTAGACTTATGGGACTTATTTTATGTAAAATGGGGTGCTTAATCCACTGCTGAAAACCGCGATGTCCTATCTTTAACCGTTTAGGAGATCGAGTAAAATGGAGAATAATAGATATTTGATAATGTGGTATATAAACATTTTATTCGTTTGTACCCTTATCATCTCTTGAAAGTAGACCTATAGGACTTATTTTATGTAAAATGAGGTGCTAAATCCACTGGTGAAAACCGCGATGTGATATCTTTAACCGTTTAGGAGATCGAGTAAAATGGAGAATAATAGATATTTGAAAATGTGATATATAAACATTTTATTCGTTTGTACCTTTATCAACCCTTGAGAGTAGACTTTTAGGACATATTTTATGTAAAATGAGGTGCTAAATCCACTGGTGAAAATTGCGATGTCCTATCTTTAATTGTTTAGGAGATCGAGTAAAATGGAGAATAATAGATATTTGAAAATGTGATATATAAACATTTTATTCGTTTGTACCCTTATCATCTCTTGAAAGTAGACCTATAGGACTTATTTTATGTAAAATGAAGTGCTAAATCCACTGGTGAAAACCGCGATGTCCTATCTTTAATTGTTTAGGAGATCGAGTAAAATGGAGAATAATAGATATTTGAAAATGTGATATATAAACATTTTATTCGTTTGTACCTTTATCAACTCTTGAGAGTAGACTTATAGGAGTTATTTTATGTAAAATGAGGTGCTAAACCCACTGGTGAAAACCGCGATGTCCTATCTTTAACCGTTTAGGAGATCGAGTAAAATGGAGAATAATAGATATTTGAAAATGTGATGTATAAACATTTTATTCGTTTGTACCTTTATCAACTCTTGAGAGTAGACTTATAAGACTTATTTTAAGTAAAATGAGGTGCTAAATCCACTGGTGAAAACCGCGATGTCCTATCTTTAACCGTTTAGGAGATCGAGTAAAATGGAGAAAAATAGATATTTGAAAATGTGAAATATAAACATTTTATTCGTTTGTACCTTTATCAACTCTTGAGAGTAGACTTATAAGACTTATTTTATGTAAAATGAGGTGCTAGATCCACTGGTGAAAACCGCGATGTCCTATCTTTAACCGTTTAGGAGATCGAGTAAAATGGAGAAGAGATATTTGAAAATGTGATATATAAACATTTTATTCGTTTGTACCTTTATCAACTCTTGAGAGTTATCTTATATTACTTGTTTTATGTAAAATGAGGTGCTAAATCCACTGGTGATAACTGCGATGTCCTATCTTTAACCGTTTAGGAGATCGAGTAAAGTGGGGAAGAGATATTTGAAAATGTGATATATAATCATTTTATTCGTTTGTACCTTTATCAACTCATGAGAGTAGACTTATAGGACATATTTTATGTAAAATGAGGTGCTAAATCTACTGGTGAAAACCGCGATGTCCTATCTTTATCCGTTTAGGAGATCGAGTAAAATGGAGAATAATAGATATTTGAAAATGTGATATATAAACATTTTATTCGTTTGTACCTTTATCAACCCTTGAGAGTAGACTTATTGGACATATTTTATGTAAAATAAGGTGCTAGATCCACTGGTGAAAACCGCGATGTCCTATTTTTAACCGTTTAGGAGATTGAGTAAAATGGAGAATAATAGATATTTAAAAATGTGATATATAAACATTTTATTCGTTTGTACCTTGATCAACTCTTGAGAGTAGACTTATAGGACTTATTTTATGTAAAATGAGGTGCTAAATCCACTGGTAAAAACCGCGATGTCCTATCTTTAACTGTTTAGGAGATCAAGTAAAATTGAAAATAATAGATATTTGAAAATGTGATATATAAAAATTTTATTCGTTTGTACCTTTATCAACTCTTGAGAGTAGGCTTATAATACTTATTTTATGTAAAATGAGGTGCTAAATCCACTGATAAAAACCGCGATGTCCTATCTTTAACCGTTTAGGAGATCGAGTAAAATGGAAAATAATAGATATTTGATAATGTGATATATAAACATTTTATTCGTTTGTACCTTTATCATCTCTTGAGAGTAGACTTATAAGACATATTTTATGTAAAATGAGGAGCTAAATCCACTGTTGAAAACCGCGATATCCTATCTTTAACCGTTGAGGAGATCGAGTAAAATGGAGAATAATAGATATTTGAAAATGTGATATATAAACATTTTATTCGTTTGTTCCTTTATCAACTCTTGAGAAAAGACTTATAGGACTTATTTTATGTAAAATGAGGTGCTAAATCTACTGGTGAAAACCGCGAAGTCCTATCTTTAACCGTTTAGGAGATCGAGTAAAATGGAGAATAATAGATATTTGATAATGTGATATATAAACATTTTATTCGTTTGTACCTTTATCAACTCTTGAGAGTAGACTTATAGGACTTATTTTACGTAAAATGAGGTGCTAAATCCACTGGTGAAAACCGCGATGTCCTATCTTTAACCGTTGAGGAGATCGAGTAAAATGGAGAATAATAGATATTTGAAAATGTGATATATAAACATTTTATTCGTTTGTTCCTTTATCAACTCTTGAGAGTAGACTTATAAGACTTATTTTATGTAAATTGAGGTGCTAAATCCACTGGTGAAGGCCGCGATGTCCTATCTTTAACCGTTTTGGAGATCGAGTAAAATGGAGAATAATAGATATTTGATAATGTGATATATAAACATTTTATTCGTTTTTACCTTTATCAACTCTTGAGAGTAGACTTATAGGACCTATTTTATGTAAAATGAGGTTCTAAATCCACAGGTGAAAACCGCGATGTCCTATCTTTAACCTTTTAGGAGATCGAGTAAAATGGAGAAAAGATATTTGAAAATGTGATATATAAACATTTTATTCGTTTGTACTTTTATCAACTCTTAAGAGTAGACTTATAGGACTTATTTTATGTAAAATGAGGTGCTAAATCCACTGGTGATAACTGCGATGTCCTATCTTTAACTGTTTAGGAGATCAAGTAAAATTGAAAATAATAGATATTTGAAAATGTGATATATAAAAATTTTATTCGTTTGTACCTTTATCAACTCTTGAGAGTAATCTTATAATACTTATTTTATGTAAAATGAGGTGCTAAATCCACTGATAAAAACCGCGATGTCCTATCTTTAACCGTTTAGGAGATCGAGTAAAATGGAAAATAATAGATATTTGATAATGTGATATATAAACATTTTATTCGTTTGTACCTTTATCATCTCTTGAGAGTAGACTTATAAGACATATTTTATGTAAAATGAGGAGCTAAATCCACTGTTGAAAACCGCGATATCCTATCTTTAACCGTTGAGGAGATCGAGTAAAATGGAGAATAATAGATATTTGAAAATGTGATATATAAACATTTTATTCGTTTGTTCCTTTATCAACTCTTGAGAAAAGACTTATAGGACTTATTTTATGTAAAATGAGGTGCTAAATCTACTGGTGAAAACCGCGATGTCCTATCTTTAACCGTTTAGGAGATCGAGTAAAATGGAGAATAATAGATATTTGATAATGTGATATATAAACATTTTATTCGTTTGTACCTTTATCAACTCTTGAGAGTAGACTTATAGGACTTATTTTACGTAAAATGAGGTGCTAAATCCACTGGTGAAAACCGCGATGTCCTATCTTTAACCGTTGAGGAGATCGAGTAAAATGGAGAATAATAGATATTTGAAAATGTGATATATAAACATTTTATTCGTTTGTTCCTTTATCAACTCTTGAGAGTAGACTTATAAGACTTATTTTATGTAAATTGAGGTGCTAAATCCACTGGTGAAGGCCGCGATGTCCTATCTTTATTCGTTTTGGAGATCGAGTAAAATGGAGAATAATAGATATTTGAAAATGTGATATATAAACATTTTATTCGTTTGTACCTTTATCATCCCTTGAGAGTAGACTTATAGGACATATTTTATGTAAAATGAGGTTCTAAATCCACTGGTGAAAACCGCGATGTCCTAACTTTAACCGTTTAGGAGATCGAGTAAAATGGAGAATAATAGATATTTGAAAATGTGATATATAAACATTTTATTCGTTTGTACCTTGATCAACTCTTGAGAGTAGACTTATAGGACTTATTTTATGTAAAATGAGGTGCTAAATCCACTGGTAAAAACCGCGATGTCCTATCTTTAACTGTTTAGGAGATCAAGTAAAATTGAAAATAATAGATATTTGAAAATGTGATATATAAAAATTTCATTCGTTTGTACCTTTATCAACTCTTGAGAGTAGGCTTATAATACTTATTTTATGTAAAATGAGGTGCTAAATCCACTGATAAAAACCGCGATGTCCTATCTTTAACCGTTTAGCAGATCGAGTAAAATGGAAAATAATAGATATTTGATAATGTGATATATAAACATTTTATTCGTTTGTACCTTTATCAACTCTTGAGAGTAGACTTATAGGACTTATTTTATGTAAAATGAGGTGCTAAATTCACTGGTGATAACCGCGATGTCCTATCTTTAACCTTTTAGGAGATCGAGTAAAATGGAGAAGAGATATTTGAAAATGTGATATATAAACATTTTATTCGTTTGTACCTTTATCAACACTTAAGAGTAGACTTATAGGACTTATTTTATGTAAAATGAGGTGCTAAATCCACTGGTGATAACCGCGATGTCCTATCTTTAACCTTTTAGGAGATCGAGTAAAATGGAGAAGAGATATTTGAAAATGTGATATTTAAACATTTTATTCGTTTGTACCTTGATTAACTCTTAAGGGTAGACTTAAAGGTCTTATTTTATGTAAAATGAGGTGCTAAATCCACTGGTAAAAACCGCGATGTCCTATCTTTAACCGTTTAGGAGATCAAGTAAAATTGAGAATAATAGATATTTGAAAATGTGACATATAAAAATTTTATTCGTTTGTACCTTTATCAACTCTTGAGAGTAGACTTATAGGACTTATTTTATGTAAAATGAGGTACTTAATCCACTGGTAAAAACCGCGATGTCCTATCTTTAACCGTTTAGGAGATCGAGTAAAATGGAGAATAATAGATATTTGATAATGTGATATATATACATTTTATTCGTTTGTACCTTTATCAACTCTTGAGAGTAGACTTATAGGACTTATTTTATGTAAAATGAGGTACTCAATCCACTGGTAAAAACCGCGATGTCCTATCTTTAACCGTTTAGGAGATCGAGTAAAATGGAGAATAATAGATATTTGATAATGTGATATATAAACATTTTATTCGTTTGTACCTTTATCAACTCTTGAGAGTAGACTTATAGGACTTATTTAATGTAAAATGATGTGCTAAATCCACTGGTGAAAACCGCGATGTCATATCTTTAACCGTTTAAGAGATCAAGTAAAATTGATAATAACAGATATTTGAAAATGTGATATATAAACATCCTATTCGTTTGTACCTTTATCAACTCTTGAGAGTAGACTTATAGGAGTTATTTTATGTAAAATGAGGTGCTAAACCCACTGGTGAAAACCGCGATGTCCTATCTTTAACCGTTTAGGAGATCGAGTAAAATGGAAAATAATAGATATTTGAAAATGAGATGTATAAACATTTTATTCGTTTGTACCTTTATCAACTCTTGAGAGTAGACTTATAAGACTTATTTTAAGTAAAATGAGGTCCTAAATCCACTGGTGAAATTCGCGATGTCCTATCTTTAACCGTTTAGGAGATCGAGTAAAATGGAGAAAAATAGATATTTGAAAATGTGAAATATAAACAATTTATTCGTTTGTACCTTTATCAACTCTTGAGAGTAGACTTATAAGACTTATTTTATGTAAAATGAGGTGCTAGATCCACTGGTGAAAACCGCGATGTCCTATCTTTAACCGTTTAGGAGATCGAGTAAAATGGAGAAGAGATATTTGAAAATGTGATATATAAACATTTTATTCGTTTGTACCTTTATCAACTCTTGAGAGTAGACTTATAAGACTTATTTTATGTAAAATGAGGTGCTAGATCCACTGGTGAAAACCGCGATGTCCTATCTTTAACCGTTTAGGAGATCGAGTAAAATGGAGAAGAGATATTTGAAAATGTGATATATAAACATTTTATTCGTTTGTACCTTTATCAACTCTTGAGAGTTATCTTATAGGACTTATTTTATGTAAAATGAGGTGCTAAATCCACTGGTGATAACTGCGATGTCCTATCTTTAACCGTTTAGGAGATCGAGTAAAGTGGGGAAGAGATATTTGAAAATGTGATATATAATCATTTTATTCGTTTGTACCTTTATCAACTCATGAGAGTAGACTTATAGGACATATTTTATGTAAAATGAGGTGCTAAATCCACTCGTGAAAACCGCGATGTCCTATCTTTAACTGTTTAGGAGATCAAGTAAAATTGAAAATAATAGATATTTGAAAATGTGATATATAAAAATTTTATTCGTTTGTACCTTTATCAACTCTTGAGAGTAGGCTTATAATACTTATTTTAAGTAAAATGAGGTGCTAAATCCACTGATAAAAACCGCGATGTCCTATCTTTAACCGTTTAGGAGATCGAGTAAAATGGAAAATAATAGATATTTGATAATGTGATATATAAACATTTTATTCGTTTGTACCTTTATCATCTCTTGAGAGTAGACTTATAAGACATATTTTATATAAAATGAGGAGCTAAATCCACTGGTGAAAACCGCGATATCCTATCTTTAACCGTTGAGGAGATCGAGTAAAATGGAGAATAATAGATATTTGAAAATGTGATATATAAACATTTTATTCGTTTGTTCCTTTATCAACTCTTGAGAAAAGACTTATAGGACTTATTTTATGTAAAATGAGGTGCTAAATCTACTGGTGAAAACCGCGATGTCCTATCTTTAACCGTTTAGGAGATCGAGTAAAATGGAGAATAATAGATATTTGATAATGTGATATATAAACATTTTATTCGTTTGTACCTTTATCAACTCTTGAGAGTAGACTTATAGGACTTATTTTACGTAAAATGAGGTGCTAAATCCACTGGTGAAAACCGCGATGTCCTATCTTTAACCTTTTAGGAGATCTAGTAAAATGGAGAAGAGATATTTGAAAATGTGATATTTAAACATTTTATTCGTTTGTACCTTTATCAACTCTTAAGAGTAGACTTATAGGACTTATTTTATGTAAAATGAGGTGCTAAATCCACTGGTGATAACTGCGATGTCCTATCTTTAACCGTTTAGGAGATCGAGTAAAATGGAGAATAATAGATATTTGAAAATGTGATATATAAACATTTTATTCGTTTGTACCTTGATCAACTCTTGGGGGTAGACTTATAGGATTTATTTTATGTAAAATAAGGTGCTAAATCCACTGGTAAAAACCGCGATGTCCTATCTTTAACCGTTTAAGAGATCGAGTAAAATTGATAATAACAGATATTTGATAATGTGATATATAAACATTTTATTCGTTTGTACCTTTATCAACTCTTGAGAGTAGACTTATAGGACTTATTTTATGTAAAATGAGGTGCTAAATCCACTGGTGAAAACCGCGATGTCCTATCTTTAACCGTTTAGGAGATCGAGTAAAATGGAGAATAATAGATATTTGAAAATGTGATATATAAACATTTTATTCGTTTGTACCTTTATCAACCCTTGAGAGTAGACTTATAGGACTTATTTTATGTAAAATGAGGTGCTAAATCCACTGGTAAAAACCGCGATGTCCTATCTTTAACTGTTTAGGAGATCAAGTAAAATTGAAAATAATAGATATTTGAAAATGTGATATATAAAAATTTTATTCGTTTGTACCTTTATCAACTCTTGAGAGTAGGCTTATAATACTTATTTTATGTAAAATGAGGTGCTAAATCCACTGATAAAAACCGCGATGTCCTATCTTTAACCGTTTAGCAGATCGAGTAAAATGGAAAATAATAGATATTTGATAATGTGATATATAAACATTTTATTCGTTTGTACCTTTATCAACTCTTAAGAGTAGACTTATAGGACTTATTTTATGTAAAATGAGGTGCTAAATCCACTGGTGATAACCGCGATGTCCTATCTTTAACCTTTTAGGAGATCGAGTAAAATGGAAAAGAGATATTTGAAAATGTGATATATAAACATTTTATTCGTTTGTACCTTTATCAACACTTAAGAGTAGACTTATAGGACTTATTTTATGTAAAATGAGGTGCTAAATCCACTTGTGAAAACCGCGATGTCCTATCTTTAACCGTTTAGGAGATCGAGTAAAATGAAGATTAATAGATATTTGAAAATGTGATATTTAAACATTTTATTCGTTTGTACCTTGATTAACTCTTAAGGGTAGACTTAAAGGTCTTATTTTATGTAAAATGAGGTGCTAAATCCACTGGTAAAAACCGCGATGTCCTATCTTTAACCGTTTAGGAGATCAAGTAAAATTGAGAATAATAGATATTTGAAAATGTGACATATAAAAATTTTATTCGTTTGTACCTTTATCAACTCTTGAGAGTAGACTTATAGGACTTATTTTATGTAAAATGAGGTACTTAATCCACTGGTAAAAACCGCGATGTCCTATCTTTAACCGTTTAGGAGATCGAGTAAAATGGAGAATAATAGATATTTGATAATGTGATATATATACATTTTATTCGTTTGTACCTTTATCAACTCTTGAGAGTAGACTTATAAGACTTATTTTATGTAAAATGAGGTGCTAAATTCACTGGTGAAAACCGCGATGTCCTATCTTTAACCGATTAGGAGATCGAGTAAAATGGAGAATAATAGATATTTGAAAATGTGATATATTAACATTTTATTCGTTTGTACCTTGATCAACTCATGAGGGTAGACTTATAGGACCTATTTTATGTAAAATGAGGTGCTAAATCCACTCGTGAAAACCGCGATGTGATATCTTTAACCGTTTAGGAGATCGAGTATAATGGAGAATAATAGATATTTGAAAATGTGATATATAAACATTTTATTCGCTTTTACCTTTATCAACTCTTGAGAGTAGACTTATAGGACCTATTTTATGTAAAATGAGGTTCTAAATCCGCTGGTGAAAACCGCGATGTCCTATCTTTAACCGTTTAGGAGATCGAGTAAAATGGAGAATAATAGATATTTGATAATGTGATATATAAACATTTTATTCGTTTGTACCTTTATCAACTCTTGAGAGTAGACTTATAGGACTTATTTAATGTAAAATGATGTGCTAAATCCACTGGTGAAAACCGCGATGTCATATCTTTAACCGTTTAGGAGATCGAGTAAAATGGAGAATAATGGATATTTGAAAATGTGATATATAAACATTTTATTCGTTTGTACTTTTATCAACCCTTGAGAGTAGACTTATAGGACATATTTTATGTAAAATGAGGTGCTAAATCCACTTGTGAAAACCGCGATGTCCTATCTTTAACCGTTTAGGAGATCGAGTAAAATGAAGATTAATAGATATTTGAAAATGTGATAATTAAACATTTTATTCGATTGTACCTTTATCAACTCTTGAGAGTAGACTTATAGGACTTATTTTATGTAAAATGAGGTGCTAAATCCACTGGTAAAAACCGCGATGGCCTATCTTTAACCGTTTAGGAGATCGAGTAAAATGGAGAATAATAGATATTTGATAATGTGATATATATACATTTTATTCGTTTGTACCTTTATCAACTTTTGAGAGTAGACTTATATGACTTATTTTATGTAAAATGAGGTGCTAAATTCACTGGTGAAAACCGCGATGTCCTATCTTTAACCGTTTAGGAGATCGAGTAAAATGGAGAATAATAGAAATTTGAAAATGTGATATATAAACATTTTATTCGTTTTTACCTTTATCAACTCTTGAGAGTAGACTTATAGGACCTATTTTATGTAAAATGATGTGCTAAATCCACTGGTGAAAACCGCGATGTCATATCTTTAACCGTTTAGGAGATCGAGTAAAATGGAGAATAATGGATATTTGAAAATGTGATATATAAACATTTTATTCGTTTGTACCTTTATCAACCCTTGAGAGTAGACTTATAGGACATATTTTATGTATAATGAGGTGCTAAATCCACTTGTGAAAACCGCGATGTCCTATCTTTAACCGTTTAGGAGATCGAGTAAAATGAAGATTAATAGATATTTGAAAATGTGATATATAAAAATTTTATTCGTTTGTACCTTTATCAACTCTTGAGAGTAGACTTATAGGACTTATTTTATGTAAAATGAGGTGCTAAATCCACTGGTAGAAACCGCGATGGCCTATCTTTAACCGTTTAGGAGATCGAGTAAAATGGAGAAGAGATATTTGAAAATGTGATATATAAACATTTTATTCGTTTGTACCTTTATCAACTCTTGAGAGTTATCTTATAGGACTTATTTTATGTAAAATGAGGTGCTAAATCCACTGGTGATAACTGCGATGTCCTATCTTTAACCGTTTAGGAGATCGAGTAAAGTGGGGAAGAGATATTTGAAAATGTGATATATAATCATTTTATTCGTTTGTACCTTTATCAACTCATGAGAGTAGACTTATAGGACATATTTTATGTAAAATGAGGTGCTAAATCTACTGGTGAAAACCGCGATGTCCTATCTTTATCCGTTTAGGAGATCGAGTAAAATGGAGAATAATAGATATTTGATAATGTGATATATAAACATTTTATTCGTTTGTACTTTTATCAACTCTTGAGAGTAGACTTATAAGACTTATTTTATGTAAAATGAGGTGCTAAATCCACTGGTGAAAACCGCGATGTCCTATCTTTAACCGTTTAGGAGATCGAGTAAAATGGAGAATAATAGATATTTGAAAATGTGATATATAAACATTTTATTCGTTTGTACCTTTATCAACCCTTGAGAGTAGACTTATTGGACATATTTTATGTAAAATGAGGTGCTAGATCCACTGGTGAAAACCGCGATGTCCTATTTTTAACCGTTTAGGAGATTGAGTAAAATGGAGAATAATAGATATTTAAAAATGTGATATATAAACATTTTATTCGTTTGTACCTTGATCAACTCTTGAGAGTAGACTTATAGGACTTATTTTATGTAAAATGAGGTGCTAAATCCACTGGTAAAAACCGCGATGTCCTATCTTTAACTGTTTAGGAGATCAAGTAAAATTGAAAATAATAGATATTTGAAAATGTGATATATAAAAATTTTATTCGTTTGTACCTTTATCAACTCTTGAGAGTAGGCTTATAATACTTATTTTATGTAAAATGAGGTGCTAAATCCACTGATAAAAACCGCGATGTCCTATCTTTAACCGTTTAGGAGATCGAGTAAAATGGAAAATAATAGATATTTGATAATGTGATATATAAACATTTTATTCGTTTGTACCTTTATCATCTCTTGAGAGTAGACTTATAAGACATATTTTATATAAAATGAGGAGCTAAATCCACTGGTGAAAACCGCGATATCCTATCTTTAACCGTTGAGGAGATCGAGTAAAATGGAGAATAATAGATATTTGAAAATGTGATATATAAACATTTTATTCGTTTGTTCCTTTATCAACTCTTGAGAAAAGACTTATAGGACTTATTTTATGTAAAATGAGGTGCTAAATCTACTGGTGAAAACCGCGATGTCCTATCTTTAACCGTTTAGGAGATCGAGTAAAATGGAGAATAATAGATATTTGATAATGTGATATATAAACATTTTATTCGTTTGTACCTTTATCAACTCTTGAGAGTAGACTTATAGGACTTATTTAACGTAAACTGAGGTGCTAAATCCACTGGTGAAAACCGCGATGTCCTATCTTTAACCGTTGAGGAGATCGAGTAAAATGGAGAATAATAGATATTTGAAAATGTGATAGATAAACATTTTATTCGTTTGTTCCTTTATCAACTCTTGAGAGTAGACTTATAAGACTTATTTTATGTAAATTGAGGTGCTAAATCCACTGGTGAAGGCCGCGATGTCCTATCTTTAACCGTTTTGGAGATCGAGTAAAATGGAGAATAATAGATATTTGATAATGTGATATATAAACATTTTATTCGTTTGTACCTTGATCAACTCTTGAGGGTAGACTTATAGGACTTATTTTATGTAAAATGAGGTGCTAAATCTACTGGTGAAAACCGCGATGTCCTATCTTTAACCGTTTAGGAGATCGAGTAAAATGGAGAATAATAGATATTTGATAATGTGATATATAAACATTTTATTCGTTTGTACCTTTATCAACTCTTGAGAGTAGACTTATAGGACTTATTTAACGTAAACTGAGGTGCTAAATCCACTGGTGAAAACCGCGATGTCCTATCTTTAACCGTTGAGGAGATCGAGTAAAATGGAGAATAATAGATATTTGAAAATGTGATAGATAAACATTTTATTCGTTTGTTCCTTTATCAACTCTTGAGAGTAGACTTATAGGACCTACTTTATGTAAAATGAGGTTCTAAATCCACTGGTGAAAACCGCGATGTCCTATCTTTAACCTTTTAGGAGATCTAGTAAAATGGAGAAGAGATATTTGAAAATGTGATATATAAACATTTTATTCGTTTGTACCTTTATCAACTCTTAAGAGTAGACTTATAGGACTTATTTTATGTAAAATGAGGTGCTAAATCCACTAGTGATAACTGCGATGTCCTATCTTTAACCGTTTAGGAGATCGAGTAAAATGGAGAATAATAGATATTTGAAAATGTGATATATAAACATTTTATTCGTTTGTACCTTGATCAACTCTTGGGGGTAGACTTATAGGATTTATTTTATGTAAAATAAGGTGCTAAATCCACTGGTAAAAACCGCGATGTCCTATCTTTAACCGTTTAAGAGATCGAGTAAAATTGATAATAACAGATATTTGATAATGTGATATATAAACATTTTATTCGTTTGTACCTTTATCAACTCTTGAGAGTAGACTTATAGGACTTATTTTATGTAAAATGAGGTGCTAAATCCACTGGTGAAAACCGCGATGTCCTATCTTTAACCGTTTAGGAGATCGAGTAAAATGGAGAATAATAGATATTTGAAAATGTGATATATAAACATTTTATTCGTTTGTACCTTTATCAACCCTTGAGAGTAGACTTATAGGACTTATTTTATGTAAAATGAGGTGCTAAATCCACTGGTAAAAACCGCGATGTCCTATCTTTAACTGTTTAGGAGATCAAGTAAAATTGAAAATAATAGATATTTGAAAATGTGATATATAAAAATTTTATTCGTTTGTACCTTTATCAACTCTTGAGAGTAGGCTTATAATACTTATTTTATGTAAAATGAGGTGCTAAATCCACTGATAAAAACCGCGATGTCCTATCTTTAACCGTTTAGCAGATCGAGTAAAATGGAAAATAATAGATATTTGATAATGTGATATATAAACATTTTATTCGTTTGTACCTTTATCAACTCTTAAGAGTAGACTTATAGGACTTATTTTATATAAAATGAGGTGCTAAATCCACTGGTGATAACCGCGATGTCCTATCTTTAACCTTTTAGGAGATCGAGTAAAATGGAAAAGAGATATTTGAAAATGTGATATATAAACATTTTATTCGTTTGTACCTTTATCAACACTTAAGAGTAGACTTATAGGACTTATTTTATGTAAAATGAGGTGCTAAATCCACTTGTGAAAACCGCGATGTCCTATCTTTAACCGTTTAGGAGATCGAGTAAAATGAAGATTAATAGATATTTGAAAATGTGATATTTAAACATTTTATTCGTTTGTACCTTGATTAACTCTTAAGGGTAGACTTAAAGGTCTTATTTTATGTAAAATGAGGTGCTAAATCCACTGGTAAAAACCGCGATGTCCTATCTTTAACCGTTTAGGAGATCAAGTAAAA
The DNA here is from genome assembly GCA_963930825.1 of Silvanus unidentatus. NCBI lineage: Eukaryota > Metazoa > Arthropoda > Insecta > Coleoptera > Silvanidae > Silvanus > Silvanus unidentatus. The sequence goes on along the minus strand of CAWVOD010000011.1, from coordinate 130,229 downwards.
TTGAGAATAATAGATATTTGAAAATGTGACTTATAAAAATTTTATTCGTTTGTACCTTTATCAACTCTTGAGAGTAGACTTATAGGACTTATTTTATGTAAAATGAGGTACTCAATCCACTGGTAAAAACCGCGATGTCCTATCTTTAACCGTTTAGGAGATCGAGTAAAATGGAGAATAATAGATATTTGATAATGTGATATATATACATTTTATTCGTTTGTACCTTTATCAACTCTTGAGAGTAGACTTATAAGACTTATTTTATGTAAAATGAGGTGCTAAATTCACTGGTGAAAACCGCGATGTCCTATCTTTAACCGATTAGGAGATCGAGTAAAATGGAGAATAATAGATATTTGAAAATGTGATATATTAACATTTTATTCGTTTGTACCTTGATCAACTCATGAGGGTAGACTTATAGGACCTATTTTATGTAAAATGAGGTGCTAAATCCACTCGTGAAAACCGCGATGTGATATCTTTAACCGTTTAGGAGATCGAGTATAATGGAGAATAATAGATATTTGAAAATGTGATATATAAACATTTTATTCGCTTTTACCTTTATCAACTCTTGAGAGTAGACTTATAGGACCTATTTTATGTAAAATGAGGTTCTAAATCCGCTGGTGAAAACCGCGATGTCCTATCTTTAACCGTTTAGGAGATCGAGTAAAATGGAGAATAATAGATATTTGATAATGTGATATATAAACATTTTATTCGTTTGTACCTTTATCAACTCTTGAGAGTAGACTTATAGGACTTATTTAATGTAAAATGATGTGCTAAATCCACTGGTGAAAACCGCGATGTCATATCTTTAACCGTTTAGGAGATCGAGTAAAATGGAAAATAATGGATATTTGAAAATGTGATATATAAACATTTTATTCGTTTGTACCTTTATCAACCCTTGAGAGTAGACTTATAGGACATATTTTATGTAAAATGAGGTGCTAAATCCACTTGTGAAAACCGCGATGTCCTATCTTTAACCGTTTAGGAGATCGAGTAAAATGAAGATTAATAGATATTTGAAAATGTGATATATAAACATTTTATTCGATTGTACCTTTATCAACTCTTGAGAGTAGACTTATAGGACTTATTTTATGTAAAATGAGGTGCTAAATCCACTGGTAAAAACCGCGATGGCCTATCTTTAACCGTTTAGGAGATCGAGTAAAATGGAGAATAATAGATATTTGATAATGTGATATATATACATTTTATTCGTTTGTACCTTTATCAACTTTTGAGAGTAGACTTATATGACTTATTTTATGTAAAATGAGGTGCTAAATTCACTGGTGAAAACCGCGATGTCCTATCTTTAACCGTTTAGGAGATCGAGTAAAATGGAGAATAATAGAAATTTGAAAATGTGATATATAAACATTTTATTTGTTTTTACCTTTATCAACTCTTGAGAGTAGACTTATAGGACCTATTTTATGTAAAATGATGTGCTAAATCCACTGGTGAAAACCGCGATGTCATATCTTTAACCGTTTAGGAGATCGAGTAAAATGGAGAATAATGGATATTTGAAAATGTGATATATAAACATTTTATTCGTTTGTACCTTTATCAACCCTTGAGAGTAGACTTATAGGACATATTTTATGTATAATGAGGTGCTAAATCCACTTGTGAAAACCGCGATGTCCTATCTTTAACCGTTTAGGAGATCGAGTAAAATGAAGATTAATAGATATTTGAAAATGTGATATATAAAAATTTTATTCGTTTGTACCTTTATCAACTCTTGAGAGTAGACTTATAGGACTTATTTTATGTAAAATGAGGTGCTAAATCCACTGGTAAAAGCCGCGATGGCCTATCTTTAACCGTTTAGGAGATCGAGTAAAATGGAGAATAATAGATATTTGATAATGTGATATATATACATTTTATTCGTTTGTACCTTTATCAACTTTTGAGAGTAGACTTATATGACTTATTTTATGTAAAATGAGGTACTCAATCCACTGGTAAAAACCGCGATGTCCTATCTTTAACCGTTTAGGAGATCGAGTAAAATGGAGAATAATAGATATTTGATAATGTGATATATATACATTTTATTCGTTTGTACCTTTATCAACTCTTGAGAGTAGACTTATAAGACTTATTTTATGTAAAATGAGGTGCTAAATTCACTGGTGAAAACCGCGATGTCCTATCTTTAACCGATTAGGAGATCGAGTAAAATGGAGAATAATAGATATTTGAAAATGTGATATATTAACATTTTATTCGTTTGTACCTTGATCAACTCATGAGGGTAGACTTATAGGACCTATTTTATGTAAAATGAGGTGCTAAATCCACTCGTGAAAACCGCGATGTGATATCTTTAACCGTTTAGGAGATCGAGTATAATGGAGAATAATAGATATTTGAAAATGTGATATATAAACATTTTATTCGCTTTTACCTTTATCAACTCTTGAGAGTAGACTTATAGGACCTATTTTATGTAAAATGAGGTTCTAAATCCGCTGGTGAAAACCGCGATGTCCTATCTTTAACCGTTTAGGAGATCGAGTAAAATGGAGAATAATAGATATTTGATAATGTGATATATAAACATTTTATTCGTTTGTACCTTTATCAACTCTTGAGAGTAGACTTATAGGACTTATTTAATGTAAAATGATGTGCTAAATCCACTGGTGAAAACCGCGATGTCATATCTTTAACCGTTTAGGAGATCGAGTAAAATGGAGAATAATGGATATTTCAAAATGTGATATATAAACATTTTATTCGTTTGTACCTTTATCAACCCTTGAGAGTAGACTTATAGGACATATTTTATGTAAAATGAGGTGCTAAATCCACTTGTGAAAACCGCGATGTCCTATCTTTAACCGTTTAGGAGATCGAGTAAAATGAAGATTAATAGATATTTGAAAATGTGATATATAAACATTTTATTCGATTGTACCTTTATCAACTCTTGAGAGTAGACTTATAGGACTTATTTTATGTAAAATGAGGTGCTAAATCCACTGGTAAAAACCGCGATGGCCTATCTTTAACCGTTTAGGAGATCGAGTAAAATGGAGAATAATAGATATTTGATAATGTGATATATATACATTTTATTCGTTTGTACCTTTATCAACTTTTGAGAGTAGACTTATATGACTTATTTTATGTAAAATGAGGTGCTAAATTCACTGGTGAAAACCGCGATGTCCTATCTTTAACCGTTTAGGAGATCGAGTAAAATGGAGAATAATAGAAATTTGAAAATGTGATATATAAACATTTTATTCGTTTTTACCTTTATCAACTCTTGAGAGTAGACTTATAGGACCTATTTTATGTAAAATGATGTGCTAAATCCACTGGTGAAAACCGCGATGTCATATCTTTAACCGTTTAGGAGATCGAGTAAAATGGAGAATAATGGATATTTGAAAATGTGATATATAAACATTTTATTCGTTTGTACCTTTATCAACCCTTGAGAGTAGACTTATAGGACATATTTTATGTATAATGAGGTGCTAAATCCACTTGTGAAAACCGCGATGTCCTATCTTTAACCGTTTAGGAGATCGAGTAAAATGAAGATTAATAGATATTTGAAAATGTGATATATAAAAATTTTATTCGTTTGTACCTTTATCAACTCTTGAGAGTAGACTTATAGGACTTATTTTATGTAAAATGAGGTGCTAAATCCACTGGTAAAAGCCGCGATGGCCTATCTTTAACCGTTTAAGAGTTCGAGTAAAATTGATAATAACAGATATTTGATAATGTGATATATAAACATTTTATTCGTTTGTACCTTTATCAACTCTTGAGAGTTATCTTATAGGACTTATTTTATGTAAAATGAGGTGCTAAATCCACTGGTGATAACCGCGATGTCCTATCTTTAACCGTTTAGGAGATCGAGTAAAATGGAGAATAATAGAAATTTGAAAATGTGATATATAAACTTTTTATTCGTTTGTACCTTTATCAACTCTTGAGAGTAGACTTATAGGACCTATTTTATGTAAAATGAGGTGCTAAATCCACTGGTAAAAACCGCGATGTCTTATCTTGAACCGTTTAGGAGATCGAGTAAAATGGAGAAAAATAGATATTTGAAAATGTGATATATAAACATTTTATTCGTTTTTACCTTTATCAACTCTTGAGAGTAGACTTATAGGACCTATATTATGTAAAATAAGGTGCTAAATCCACTGATAAAAACCGCGATGTCTTATCTTTAACGGTTTAAGAGATCGAGTAAAATTGATAATAATAGATATTTGAAAATGTGATTTATGAACATTTTATTCGTTTGTACCTTTATCAACTCTTGAGAGTAGACTTATAGGAGTCATTTTATGTAAAATGAGGTGCTAAATCCACTGGTGATAACCGCGATGTCCTATCTTTAACCGTTTAGGAGATCGAGTAAAATGGAAAATAATAGATATTTGAAAATGTGATATATAAAAATTTTATTCGTTTGTACCTTTATGAACTCTTAAGAGTAGACTTATAGGACTTATTTTATGTAAAATGAGGTACTAAATCCACTAGTGAAAACCGCGATGTCCTATTATTAACCGTTTAGGAGATCGAGTAAAATGGGGAAGAGATATTTGAAAATGTGATATATAATCATTTTATTCGTTTGTACCTTTATCAACTCATGAGAGTAGACTTATAGGATATATTTTATGTAAAATGAGGTGCTAAATCCACTGGTGAAAACCGCGATGTCCTATCTTTAACCGTTTAGGAGATCGAGTAAAATGGAGAATAATAGATATTTGATAAAGTGAAATATAAACATTTTATTCGTTTGTACCTTTATCAACCCTTGAGAGTAGACTTATAGGACATATTTTTTGTAAAATGAGGTGCTAAATCCACTGGTGAAGGCCGCGATGTCCTATCTTTAACCGTTTTGGAGATCGAGTAAAATGGAGAATAATAGATATTTGATAATGTGATATATAAACATTTTATTCGTTTTTACCTTTATCAACTCTTGAGAGTAGACTTATAGGACCTATTTTATGTAAAATGAGGTTCTAAATCCACTGGTGAAAACCGCGATGTCCTATCTTTAACCTTTTAGGAGATCTAGTAAAATGGAGAAGAGATATTTGAAAATGTGATATATAAACATTTTATTCGTTTGTACCTTTATCAACTCTTAAGAGTAGACTTATAGGACTTATTTTATGTAAAATGAGGTGCTAAATCCACTGGTGATAACTGCGATGTCCTATCTTTAACCGTTTAGGAGATCGAGTAAAATGGAGAATAATAGATATTTGAAAATGTGATATATAAACATTTTATTCGTTTGTACCTTGATCAACTCTTGGGGGTAGACTTATAGGATTTATTTTATGTAAAATAAGGTGCTAAATCCACTGGTAAAAACCGCGATGTCCTATCTTTAACCGTTTAAGAGATCCAGTAAAATTGATAATAACAGATATTTGATAATGTGATATATAAACATTTTATTCGTTTGTACCTTTATCAACTCTTGAGAGTAGACTTATAGGACTTATTTTATGTAAAATGAGGTGCTAAATCCACTGGTGAAAACCGCGATGTCCTATCTTTAACCGTTTAGGAGATCGAGTAAAATGGAGAATAATAGATATTTGAAAATGTGATATATAAACATTTTATTCGTTTGTACCTTTATCAACCCTTGAGAGTAGACTTATAGGACTTATTTTATGTAGAATGAGGTGCTAAATCCACTGGTAAAAACCGCGATGTCCTATCTTTAACTGTTTAGGAGATCAAGTAAAATTGAAAATAATAGATATTTGAAAATGTGATATATAAAAATTTTATTCGTTTGTACCTTTATCAACTCTTGAGAGTAGGCTTATAATACTTATTTTATGTAAAATGAGAAGCTAAATCCACTGGTGAAAACCGCGATATCCTATCTTTAACCGTTGAGGAGATCGAGTAAAATGGAGAATAATAGATATTTGAAAATGTGATATATAAACATTTTATTCGTTTGTACCTTTATCAACTTTTGAGAGTAGACTTATAGGACTTATTATATGTAAAATGAGGTGCTAAATCCACTGGTGAAAACCGCGATGTGATATCATTAACCGTTTAGGAGATCGAGTAAAATGGAGAATAATAGATATTTGAAAATGTGATATATAAACATTTTATTCGTTTTTACCTTTATCAACTCTTGAGAGTAGACTTATAAGACTTATTTTATGTAAAATGAGGTGCTAAATCCACTGGTGAAAACCGCGATGTCCTATCTTGAACCGTTTAGGAGATCGAGTAAAATGGAGAAAAATAGATATTTGAAAATGTGATATATAAACATTTTATTCGTTTTTACCTTTATCAACTCTTGAGAGTAGACTTATAGGACCTATATTATGTAAAATGAGGTGCTTAATCCACTGGTAAAACCTCGATGTCCTATCTTTAACCGTTTAGGAGATCGAGTAAAATGGAGAATAATAGAAATTTGAAAATGTGATATATAAACTTTTTATTCGTTTGTACCTTTATCAACTCTTGAGAGTAGACTTATAGGACCTATTTTATGTAAAATGAGGTGCTAAATCCACTGGTAAAAACCGCGATGTCTTATCTTGAACCGTTTAGGAGATCGAGTAAAATGGAGAAAAATAGATATTTGAAAATGTGATATATAAACATTTTATTCGTTTTTACCTTTATCAATTCTTGAGAGTAGACTTATAGGACCTATATTATGTAAAATAAGGTGCTAAATCCACTGATAAAAACCGCGATGTCTTATCTTTAACGGTTTAAGAGATCGAGTAAAATTGATAATAATAGATATTTGAAAATGTGATATATGAACATTTTATTCGTTTGTACCTTTATCAACTCTTGAGAGTAGACTTATAGGAGTCATTTTATGTAAAATGAGGTACTAAATCCTCTGATGAAAACCGCGATGTCCTATCTTTAACCGTTTAGGAGATCGAGTAAAATGGAGAATAATAGATATTTGAAAATGTGATATATAAACTTTTTATTCGTTTGTACCTTTATCAACTCATGAGAGTAGACTTATAGGACATATTTTATGAAAAATGAGGTGCTAAATCCACTGGTGAAAACCGCGATGTCCTATCTTTAACCGTTTAAGAGATTGAGTAAAATGGAGAATAATAGATATTTGATAATGTGATATATAAACATTTTATTCGTTTGTACCTTTATTAACTCTTGAGAAAAGACTTATAGGACTTATTTTATGTAAAATGAGGTGCTAAATCTACTGTTGAAAACCGCCATGTCCTATCTTTAACCGTTTAGGAGATCGAGTAAAATGGAGAATAATAGATATTTGAAAATGAGATATATAAACATTTTATACGTTTGTACCTTTATCAACTCTTGAGAAAAGACTTATAGGACTTATTTTATGTAAAATGAGGTGCTAAATCCACTGGTGAAAACCGTGATGTTCTATCTTTAACCGTTTAGGAGATCGAGTAAAATGGAGAATAATAGAAATTTGAAAATGTGATATATAAACATTTTATTCGTTTTTACCTTTATCAACTCTTGAGAGTAGACTTATAGGACCTATTTTATGTAAAATGAGGTACTAAATCCACTCGTGAAAACCGCGATGTCCTATCTTTAACCGTTTAGGAGATCGAGTAAAATGGAGAAAAATAGATATTTGAAAATGTGATATAAAAACATTTTATTCGTTTTTACCTTTATCAACTCTTGAGAGTAGACTTATAGGACCTATATTATGTAAAATGAGGTGCTTAATCCACTGGTGAAACCTCGATGTCCTATCGTTAACCGTTTAGGAGATCGAGTAAAATGGAGAATAATAGAAATTTGAAAATGTGATATATAAACATTTAGTTCGTTTGTACCTTTATCAACTCTTGAAAGTAGACTTATAGGAGTTATTTTATGTAAAATGAGATGCTAAATCCACTGGTGAAAACCGCGATGTCCTATCTTTAACCGTTTAGGAGATCGAGTAAAATGGAGAATAATAGAAATTTGAAAATGTGATATATAAACATTTTATTCGTTTTTACCTTTATCAACTCATGAGAGTAGACTTATAGGACATATTTTTTGAAAAATGAGGTGCTAAATCTACTGTTGAAAACCGCGATGTCCTATCTTTAACCGTTTAGGAGATCGAGTAAAATGAAGAATAATCGATATTTGAAAATGAGATATATAAACATTTTATACGTTTGTACCTTTATCAACTCTTGAGAAAAGACTTATAGGACTTATTTAATGTAAAATGAGGTGCTAAATCTACTGGTGAAAACCGCGATGTCCTATCTTTAACCGTTTAGGAGATCGAGTAAAATGGAGAATAATAGATATTTGAAAATGTGATATATAAACATTTAGTTCGTTTGTACCTTTATCAACTCTTGAAAGTAGACTTATAGGAGTTATTTTATGTAAAATGAGATGCTAAATCCTCTTGTGGAAACCGCGATGTCCTATCTTTAACCGTTTAGGAGATCGAGTAAAATGGAGAATAATAGATATTTGAAAATGTGATATATAAACATTTTATTCGTTTGTACCTTTATCAACTCTTGAGAGTAGACTTATAGGACTTATTTTATGTAAAATGAGGTGCTAAATCTACTGGTGAAAACCGCGATGTCCTATCTTTTACCGTTTAGGAGATCGAGTAAAATGGAGAATAATAGATATATGAAAATGAGAGATATAAACATTTTATTCGTTTCTACCTTTATCAACTCTTGAGAGTAGACTTATAGGACCTATTTTATGTAAAATGAGGTGCTAAATCCACTGGTGAAAACCGCGATGTCCTATCTTTAACCGTTTAGGAGATCGAGTAAAATGGAGAATAATAGATATTTGAAAATGTGATATATAAACATTTAATTCGTTTGTACCTTTTTCAACTCTTGAGAGTAGAATTATAGGAGTTATTTTATGTAAAATGAAGTGCTAAATCCTCTGGTGGAAACCGAGATGTCCTATCTCTATCCGTTTAGGAGATCGAGTAAAATGGAGATTAATAGATATTTGAAAATGTGATATATAAGCATTTTATTCGTTTGTACCTTTATCAACTTTTGAGAGTAGATTTATAGGACCTATTTTATGTAAAATGAGGTGCTAAATCCACTGGTGAAAACCGCGATGTTCTATCTTTAACCGTTTAGGAGATCGAGTAAAATGGAGAATAATAGAAATTTGAAAATGTGATATATAAACATTTTATTCGTTTTTACCTTTATCAACTCTTGAGAGTAGACTTATAGGACCTATTTTATGTAAAATGAGGTGCTAAATCCACTCGTGAAAACCGCGATGTCCTATCTTTAACCGTTTAGGAGATCGAGTAAAATGGAGAATAATAGATATTTGAAAATGAGATATATAAACATTTTATACGTTTGTACCTTTATCAACTCTTGAGAAAAGACTTATAGGACTTATTTTATGTAAAATGAGGTGCTAAATCCACTGGTAAAAACCGCGATGTCTTATCTTGAACCGTTTAGGAGATCGAGTAAAATGGAGAAAAATAGATATTTGAAAATGTGATATATAAACATTTTATTCGTTTTTACCTTTATCAACTCTTGAGAGTAGACTTATAGGACCTATATTATGTAAAATAAGGTGCTAAATCCACTGATAAAAACCGCGATGTCTTATCTTTAACGGTTTAAGAGATCGAGTAAAATTGATAATAATAGATATTTGAAAATGTGATATATGAACATTTTATTCGTTTGTACCTTTATCAACTCTTGAGAGTAGACTTATAGGAGTCATTTTATGTAAAATGAGGTACTAAATCCTCTGATGAAAACCGCGATGTCCTATCTTTAACCGTTTAGGAGATCGAGTAAAATGGAGAATAATAGATATTTGAAAATGTGATATATAAACTTTTTATTCGTTTGTACCTTTATCAACTCATGAGAGTAGACTTATAGGACATATTTTATGAAAAATGAGGTGCTAAATCCACTGGTGAAAACCGCGATGTCCTATCTTTAACCGTTTAAGAGATTGAGTAAAATGGAGAATAATAGATATTTGATAATGTGATATATAAACATTTTATTCGTTTGTACCTTTATCAACTCTTGAGAGTAGACTTATATGACTTATTTTTATGAAAAATGAGGTGCTAAATCCACTGGTGAAAACCGCGATGTCCTATCTTTAACCGTTTAGGAGATCGTGTAAAATGGAGAATAATAGATATTTGATAATGTGATATATAAACATTTTATTCGTTTGTACCTTTATTAACTCTTGAGAAAAGACTTATAGGACTTATTTTATGTAAAATGAGGTGCTAAATCTACTGTTGAAAACCGCCATGTCCTATCTTTAACCGTTTAGGAGATCGAGTAAAATGGAGAATAATAGATATTTGAAAATGAGATATATAAACATTTTATACGTTTGTACCTTTATCAACTCTTGAGAAAAGACTTATAGGACTTATTTTATGTAAAATGAGGTGCTAAATCCACTGGTGAAAACCGCGATGTTCTATTTTTAACCGTTTAGGAGATCGAGTAAAATGGAGAATAATAGAAATTTGAAAATGTGATATATAAACATTTTATTCGTTTTTACCTTTATCAACTCTTGAGAGTAGACTTATAGGACCTATTTTATGTAAAATGAGGTACTAAATCCACTCGTGAAAACCGCGATGTCCTATCTTTAACCGTTTAGGAGATCGAGTAAAATGGAGAAAAATAGATATTTGAAAATGTGATATAAAAACATTTTATTCGTTTTTATCTTTATCAACTCTTGAGAGTAGACTTATAGGACCTATATTATGTAAAATGAGGTGCTTAATCCACTGGTGAAACCTCGATGTCCTATCGTTAACCGTTTAGGAGATCGAGTAAAATGGAGAATAATAGAAATTTGAAAATGTGATATATAAACATTTTATTCGTTTTTACCTTTATCAACTCATGAGAGTAGACTTATAGGACATATTTTTTGAAAAATGAGGTGCTAAATCTACTGTTGAAAACCGCGATGTCCTATCTTTAACCGTTTAGGAGATCGAGTAAAATGAAGAATAATCGATATTTGAAAATGAGATATATAAACATTTTATACGTTTGTACCTTTATCAACTCTTGAGAAAAGACTTATAGGACTTATTTAATGTAAAATGAGCTGCTAAATCTACTGGTGAAAACCGCGATGTCCTATCTTTAACCGTTTAGGAGATCGAGTAAAATGGAGAATAGTAGATATTTGAAAATGTGATATATAAACATTTAGTTCGTTTGTACCTTTATCAACTCTTGAAAGTAGACTTATAGGAGTTATTTTATGTAAAATGAGATGCTAAATCCTCTTGTGGAAACCGCGATGTCCTATCTTTAACCGTTTAGGAGATCGAGTAAAATGGAGAATAATAGATATTTGAAAATGTGATATATAAACATTTAATTCGTTTGTACCTTTTTCAACTCTTGAGAGTAGAATTATAGGAGTTATTTTATGTAAAATGAAGTGCTAAATCCTCTGGTGGAAACCGCGATGTCCTATCTTTAACCGTTTAGGAGATCGAGTAAAATGGAGAATAATAGATATTTGATAATGTGATATATAAACATTTTATTCGATTGTACCTTTATCAACCCTTGAGAGTAGACTTATAGGACTTATTTTATGTAAAATGAGGTGCTAAATCCACTGGTAAAAACCGCGATGTCCTATCTTTAACTGTTTAGGAGATCAAGTAAAATTGAAAATAATAGATATTTGAAAATGTGATATATAAAAATTTTATTCGTTTGTACCTTTATCAACTCTTGAGAGTAGGCTTATAATACTTATTTTATGTAAAATGAGGTGCTTAATCCACTGATAAAAACCGCGATGTCCTATCTTTAACCGTTTAGGAGATCGAGTAAAATGGAAAATAATAGATATTTGATAATGTGATATATAAACATTTTATTCGTTTGTACCTTTATCAACTCTTAAGAGTAGACTTATAGGACTTATTTTATGTAAAATGAGAAGCTAAATCCACTGGTGAAAACCGCGATATCCTATCTTTAACCGTTGAGGAGATCGAGTAAAATGGAGAATAATAGATATTTGAAAATGTGATATATAAACATTTTATTCGTTTGTACCTTTATCAACTTTTGAGAGTAGACTTATAGGACTTATTATATGTAAAATGAGGTGCTAAATCCACTGGTGAAAACCGCGATGTGATATCATTAACCGTTTAGAAGATCGAGTAAAATGGAGAATAATAGATATTTGAAAATGTGATATATAAACATTTTATTCGTTTTTACCTTTATCAACTCTTGAGAGTAGACTTATAAGACTTATTTTATGTAAAATGAGGTGCTAAATCCACTGGTGAAAACCGCGATGTCCTATCTTGAACCGTTTAGGAGATCGAGTAAAATGGAGAAAAATAGATATTTGAAAATGTGATATATAAACATTTTATTCGTTTTTACCTTTATCAACTCTTGAGAGTAGACTTATAGGACCTATATTATGTAAAATGAGGTGCTTAATCCACTGGTGAAACCTCGATGTCCTATCTTTAACCGTTTAGGAGATCGAGTAAAATGGAGAATAATAGAAATTTGAAAATGTGATATATAAACTTTTTATTCGTTTGTACCTTTATCAACTCTTGAGAGTAGACTTATAGGACCTATTTTATGTAAAATGAGGTGCTAAATCCACTGGTAAAAACCGCGATGTCTTATCTTGAACCGTTTAGGAGATCGAGTAAAATGGAGAAAAATAGATATTTGAAAATGTGATATATAAACATTTTATTCGTTTTTACCTTTATCAATTCTTGAGAGTAGACTTATAGGACCTATATTATGTAAAATAAGGTGCTAAATCCACTGATAAAAACCGCGATGTCTTATCTTTAACGGTTTAAGAGATCGAGTAAAATTGATAATAATAGATATTTGAAAATGTGATATATGAACATTTTATTCGTTTGTACCTTTATCAACTCTTGAGAGTAGACTTATAGGAGTCATTTTATGTAAAATGAGGTACTAAATCCTCTGATGAAAACCGCGATGTCCTATCTTTAACCGTTTAGGAGATCGAGTAAAATGGAGAATAATAGATATTTGAAAATGTGATATATAAACTTTTTATTCGTTTGTACCTTTATCAACTCATGAGAGTAGACTTATAGGACATATTTTATGAAAAATGAGGTGCTAAATCCACTGGTGAAAACCGCGATGTCCTATCTTTAACCGTTTAAGAGATTGAGTAAAATGGAGAATAATAGATATTTGATAATGTGATATATAAACATTTTATTCGTTTGTACCTTTATCAACTCTTGAGAGTAGACTTATATGACTTATTTTATGAAAAATGAGGTGCTAAATCCACTGGTGAAAACCGCGATGTCCTATCTTTAACCGTTTAGGAGATCGAGTAAAATGGAGAATAATAGGTATTTGATAATGTGATATGTAAACATTTTATTCGTTTGTACCTTTATTAACTCTTGAGAAAAGACTTATAGGACTTATTTTATGTAAAATGAGGTGCTAAATCTACTGTTGAAAACCGCCATGTCCTATCTTTAACCGTTTAGGAGATCGAGTAAAATGGAGAATAATAGATATTTGAAAATGAGATATATAAACATTTTATACGTTTGTACCTTTATCAACTCTTGAGAAAAGACTTATAGGACTTATTTTATGTAAAATGAGGTGCTAAATCCACTGGTGAAAACCGCGATGTTCTATCTTTAACCGTTTAGGAGATCGAGTAAAATGGAGAATAATAGAAATTTGAAAATGTGATATATAAACATTTTATTCGTTTTTACCTTTATCAACTCTTGAGAGTAGACTTATAGGACCTATTTTATGTAAAATGAGGTACTAAATCCACTCGTAAAAACCGCGATGTCCTATCTTTAACCGTTTAGGAGATCGAGTAAAATGGAGAAAAATAGATATTTGAAAATGTGATATAAAAACATTTTATTCGTTTTTACCTTTATCAACTCTTGAGAGTAGACTTATAGGACCTATATTATGTAAAATGAGGTGCTTAATCCACTGGTGAAACCTCGATGTCCTATCGTTAACCGTTTAGGAGATCGAGTAAAATGGAGAATAATAGAAATTTGAAAATGTGATATATAAACATTTTATTCGTTTGTACCTTTATCAACTCTTGAGAGTAGACTTATATGACTTATTTTATGAAAAATGAGGTGCTAAATCCACTGGTGAAAACCGCGATGTCCTATCTTTAACCGTTTAGGAGATCGAGTAAAATGGAGAAAAATAGATATTTGAAAATGAGATATATAAACATTTTATACGTTTGTACCTTTATCAACTCTTGAGAAAAGACTTATAGGACTTATTTTATGTAAAATGAGGTGCTAAATCCACTGGTGAAAACCGCGATGTCCAATCTTTAACCGTTTAGGAGATCGAGTAAAATGGAGAATAATAGATATTTGAAAATGTGATATATAAACATTTAATTCGTTTGTACCTTTTTCAACTCTTGAGAGTAGAATTATAGGAGTTATTTTATGTAAAATGAAGTGCTAAATCCTCTGGTGGAAACCGCGATGTCCTATCTCTATCCGTTTAGGAGATCGAGTAAAATGGAGAAAAATAGATATTTGAAAATGTGATATAAAAACATTTTATTCGTTTTTACCTTTATCAACTCTTGAGAGTAGACTTATAGGACCTATATTATGTAAAATGAGGTGCTTAATCCACTGGTGAAACCTCGATGTCCTATCGTTAACCGTTTAGGAGATCGAGTAAAATGGAGAATAATAGAAATTTGAAAATGTGATATATAAACATTTTATTCGTTTTTACCTTTATCAACTCATGAGAGTAGACTTATAGGACATATTTTTTGAAAAATGAGGTGCTAAATCTACTGTTGAAAACCGCGATGTCCTATCTTTAACCGTTTAGGAGATCGAGTAAAATGAAGAATAATCGATATTTGAAAATGAGATATATAAACATTTTATACGTTTGTACCTTTATCAACTCTTGAGAAAAGACTTATAGGACTTATTTAATGTAAAATGAGGTGCTAAATCTACTGGTGAAAACCGCGATGTCCTATCTTTAACCGTTTAGGAGATCGAGTAAAATGGAGAATAATAGATATTTGAAAATGTGATATATAAACATTTAGTTCGTTTGTACCTTTATCAACTCTTGAAAGTAGACTTATAGGAGTTATTTTATGTAAAATGAGATGCTAAATCCTCTTGTGGAAACCGCGATGTCCTATCTTTAACCGTTTAGGAGATCGAGTAAAATGGAGAATAATAGATATTTGAAAATGTGATATATAAACATTTAATTCGTTTGTACCTTTTTCAACTCTTGAGAGTAGAATTATAGGAGTTATTTTATGTAAAATGAAGTGCTAAATCCTCTGGTGGAAACCGCGATGTCCTATCTCTATCCGCTTAGGAGATCGAGTAAAATGGAGATTAATAGATATTTGAAAATGTGATATATAAACATTTTATTCGTTTGTACCTTTATCAACTCTTGAGAGTAGACTTATAGGACTTATTTTATGTAAAATGAGGTGCTAAATCTACTGGTGAAAACCGCGATGTCCTATCTTTAACCGTTTAGGAGATCGAGTAAAATGGAGAATAATAGATATATGAAAATGAGAGATATAAACATTTTATTCGTTTCTACCTTTATCAACTCTTGAGAGTAGACTTATAGGACCTATTTTATGTAAACTGAGGTGCTAAATCCACTGGTGAAAACCGCGATGTCCAATCTTTAACCGTTTAGGAGATCGAGTAAAATGGAGAATAATAGATATTTGAAAATGTGATATATAAACATTTAATTCGTTTGTACCTTTTTCAACTCTTGAGAGTAGAATTATAGGAGTTATTTTATGTAAAATGAAGTGCTAAATCCTCTGGTGGAAACCGCGATGTCCTATCTCTATCCGTTTAGGAGATCGAGTAAAATGGAGATTAATAGATATTTGAAAATGTGATATATAAGCATTTTATTCGTTTGTACCTTTATCAACTTTTGAGAGTAGATTTATAGGACCTATTTTATGTAAAATGAGGTGCTAAATCCACTGGTGAAAACCGCGATGTTCTATCTTTAACCGTTTAGGAGATCGAGTAAAATGGAGAATAATAGAAATTTGAAAATGTGATATATAAACATTTTATTCGTTTTTACCTTTATCAACTCTTGAGAGTAGACTTATAGGACCTATATTATGTAAAATGAGGTGCTTAATCCACTGGTGAAACCTCGATGTCCTATCGTTAACCGTTTAGGAGATCGAGTAAAATGGAGAATAATAGAAATTTGAAAATGTGATATATAAACATTTTATTCGTTTTTACCTTTATCAACTCATGAGAGTAGACTTATAGGACATATTTTTTGAAAAATGAGGTGCTAAATCTACTGTTGAAAACCGCGATGTCCTATCTTTAACCGTTTAGGAGATCGAGTAAAATGAAGAATAATCGATATTTGAAAATGAGATATATAAACATTTTATACGTTTGTACCTTTATCAACTCTTGAGAAAAGACTTATAGGACTTATTTAATGTAAAATGAGGTGCTAAATCTACTGGTGAAAACCGCGATGTCCTATCTTTAACCGTTTAGGAGATCGAGTAAAATGGAGAATAATAGATATTTGAAAATGTGATATATAAACATTTAGTTCGTTTGTACCTTTATCAACTCTTGAAAGTAGACTTATAGGAGTTATTTTATGTAAAATGAGATGCTAAATCCTCTTGTGGAAACCGCGATGTCCTATCTTTAACCGTTTAGGAGATCGAGTAAAATGGAGAATAATAGATATTTGAAAATGTGATATATAAACATTTAATTCGTTTGTACCTTTTTCAACTCTTGAGAGTAGAATTATAGGAGTTATTTTATGTAAAATGAAGTGCTAAATCCTCTGGTGGAAACCGCGATGTCCTATCTCTATCCGCTTAGGAGATCGAGTAAAATGGAGATTAATAGATATTTGAAAATGTGATATATAAACATTTTATTCGTTTGTACCTTTATCAACTCTTGAGAGTAGACTTATAGGACTTATTTTATGTAAAATGAGGTGCTAAATCTACTGGTGAAAACCGCGATGTCCTATCTTTAACCGTTTAGGAGATCAAGTAAAATGGAGAATAATAGATATATGAAAATGAGAGATATAAACATTTTATTCGTTTCTACCTTTATCAACTCTTGAGAGTAGACTTATAGGACCTATTTTATGTAAACTGAGGTGCTAAATCCACTGGTGAAAACCGCGATGTCCAATCTTTAACCGTTTAGGAGATCGAGTAAAATGGAGAATAATAGATATTTGAAAATGTGATATATAAACATTTAATTCGTTTGTACCTTTTTCAACTCTTGAGAGTAGAATTATAGGAGTTATTTTATGTAAAATGAAGTGCTAAATCCTCTGGTGGAAACCGCGATGTCCTATCTCTATCCGTTTAGGAGATCGAGTAAAATGGAGATTAATAGATATTTGAAAATGTGATATATAAACATTTTATTCGTTTTTACCTTTATCAACTCTTGAGAGTAGACTTATAGGACCTATTTTATGTAAAATGGGGTGCTAAATCCACTCGTGAAAACCGCGATGTCCTATCTTTAACCGTTTAGGAGATCGAGTAAAATGGAGAATAATAGATATTTGAAAATGAGATATATAAACATTTTATACGTTTGTACCTTTATCAACTCTTGAGAAAAGACTTATAGGACTTATTTTATGTAAAATGAGGTGCTAAATCCACTGGTAAAAACCGCGATGTCTTATCTTGAACCGTTTAGGAGATCGAGTAAAATGGAGAAAAATAGATATTTGAAAATGTGATATATAAACATTTTATTCGTTTTTACCTTTATCAACTCTTGAGAGTAGACTTATAGGACCTATATTATGTAAAATAAGGTGCTAAATCCACTGATAAAAACCGCGATGTCTTATCTTTAACGGTTTAAGAGATCGAGTAAAATTGATAATAATAGATATTTGAAAATGTGATATATGAACATTTTATTCGTTTATACCTTTATCAACTCTTGAGAGTAGACTTATAGGAGTCATTTTATGTAAAATGAGGTACTAAATCCTCTGATGAAAACCGCGATGTCCTATCTTTAACCGTTTAGGAGATCGAGTAAAATGGAGAATAATAGATATTTGAAAATGTGATATATAAACTTTTTATTCGTTTGTACCTTTATCAACTCATGAGAGTAGACTTATAGGACATATTTTATGAAAAATGAGGTGCTAAATCCACTGGTGAAAACCGCGATGTCCTATCTTTAACCGTTTAAGAGATTGAGTAAAATGGAGAATAATAGATATTAGAAAATGTGATATATAAACATTTAGTTCGTTTGTACCTTTATCAACTTTTGAGAGTAGATTTATAGGACCTATTTTATGTAAAATGAGGTGCTAAATCCACTGGTGAAACCTCGATGTCCTATCGTTAACCGTTTAGGAGATCGAGTAAAATGGAGAATAATCGATATTTGAAAATGAGATATATAAACATTTTATACGTTTGTACCTTTATCAACTCTTGAGAAAAGACTTATAGGACTTATTTTATGTAAAATGAGGTGCTAAATCTACTGGTGAAAACCGCGATGTCCTATCTTTAACCGTTTAGGAGATCGAGTAAAATGGAGAATAATAGATATTAGAAAATGTGATATATAAACATTTAGTTCGTTTGTACCTTTATCAACTCTTGAGAGTAGACTTATAGGAGTTATTTTATGTAAAATGAGATGCTAAATCCTCTTGTGGAAACCGCGATGTCCTATCTCTAACCGTTTAGGAGATCGAGTAAAATGGAGAATAATAGATATATGAAAATGAGAGATATAAACATTTTATTCGTTTCTACCTTTATCAACTCTTGAGAGTAGACTTATAGGACCTATTTTATGTAAAATGAGGTGCTAAATCCACTGGTGAAAACCGCGATGTCCTATCTATAACCGTTTAGGAGATCGAGTAAAATGGAGAATAATAGATATGTGAAAATGTGATATATAAACATTTAATTCGTTTGTACCTTTTTCAACTCTTGAGAGTAGAATTATAGGAGTTATTTTATGTAAAATGAAGTGCTAAATCCTCTGGTGGAAACCGCGATGTCCTATCTCTATCCGTTTAGGAGATCGAGTAAAATGGAGATTAATAGATATTTGAAAATGTGATATATAAACATTTTATTCGTTTGTACCTTTATCAACTCTTGAGAGTAGACTTATAGGAGTTATTTTATGTAAAATGAGGTGCTAAATCCTCATGTGGAAACCGCGATGTCCTATCTTTAACCGTTTAGGAGATCAAGTAAAATGGAGAATAATAGATATTTGAAAATGTGATATATAAACATTTTATTCGTTTGTACCTTTATCAACTCTTGAGAGTAGACTTATAGGAGTTATTTTATGTAAAATGAGGTGCTAAATCCTCATGTGGAAACCGCGATGTCCTATCTTTAACCGTTTAGGAGATCAAGTAAAATGGAGAATAATAGATATTTGAAAATGTGATATATAAACATTTTATTCGTTTGTCCCTTTATCGACTCTTGAGAGTAGACTTATTGGAATTATTTTATGTAAAATAAGGTGCTAAATCCACTGGTGAAAACCGCGATGTCCTATCTTTAACCGTATACGAGATCGAGTAAAATGGAGAATAATAGATATTTGAAAATGTGATATATAAACATTTTATTCGTTTGTACCTTTATCAACTCTTGAGAGTAGACTTATAGGACTTATTTTATGTAAAATGAGGTGCTAAAACCTCTTGTGGAAACCGCGATGTCCTATCTTTAACCGTTTAGGAGATCGAGTAAAATGGAGAATAATAGATATTTGAAAATGTAATATATAAACATTTAATTCGTTTGTACCTATATCAACTCTTGAGAGTAGACTTATGGGACATATTTTATGTAAAATGAGGTGCTAAATCCACTGGTGAAATCCGCGATGTCCTATCTTTAACCGTATAGGAGATCGAGTAAAATGGAGAATAATAGATATTTGATAATGTGATATATAAACATTTTATTCGTTTGTACCTTTATCAACATTTGAGAGTAGACTTATAGGACCTATTTTATGTAAAATGAGGTGCTTAATCCACTGGTGAAAACCACGATGTCCTATCTTTAACCGTTTAGGAGATCGAGTAAAATGGAGAATAATAGATATTTGAAAATGTGATATATAAACATTTTATTCGTTTTTACCTTTATCAACTCTTAAGAGTAGACTTATATAACTTATTTTATGTAAAATGGGGTGCTTAATCCACTGATGAAAACCGCGATGTCCTATCTTTAACCGTTTAGGAGATGGAGTAAAATGAAGAATAATAGATATTAGAAAATGTGATATATAAACATTTTATTCGTTTGTACCTTTATCAACTTTTGAGAGTAGACTTATAGGACTTATTTTATGTAAAATGAGGTGCTAAATCCTCTTGTAAAAACCGCAATGTCCTATTTTTAACCGTTTAGGAGATCGAGTAAAATGGAGAATAATAGATATTTGAAAATGTGATATATAAACATTTTATTCGTTTGTATCTTTACCAACTCTTGAGAGTAGGCTTATAGAACCTATTTTATGTAAAATGAGGTGCTAAATCCACTGGTGAAAACCGCGATGTCCTATCTTGAACCGTTTAGGAGATCGAGTAAAAAGGAGAAAAATTGATATTTGAAAATGAGATATATAAACATTTTATTCGTTTTTACCTTTATCAACTCTTGAGAGTAGACTTATAGGACCTATTTTATGTAAAATGAGGTGCTAAATCCACTCGTGAGAACCGCGATGTCCTATCTTTAACCGTTTAGGAGATCGAGTAAAAAGGAGAAAAATTGATATTTGATAATGTGATATATAAACAGTTTATTCGTTTGTACCTTTATCAACTCTTGAGAGTAGACTTATATGACTTATTTTATGTAAAATGAGGTGCTAAATCCACTGGTAAAAACCGCGATGTCCTATCTTTAACCGTTTAGGAGATCGAGTAAAATGAAGAATAATAGATATTTGAAAATGAGATATATAAACATTTTATACGTTTGTACCTTTATTAACTCTTGAGAAAAGACTTATAGGACTTATTTTATGTAAAATGAGGTGCTAAATCTACTGTTGAAAACCGCGATGTCCTATCTTTAACCGTTTAGGAGATCGAGTAAAATGGAGAATAATAGATATTGGAAAATGAGATATATAAACATTTTATACGTTTGTACCTTTATCAACTCTTGAGAAAAGACTTATAGGACTTATTTTATGTAAAATAAGGTGCTAAATCCACTGGTGAAAACCGCGATGTTCTATCTTTAACCGTTTAGGAGATCGAGTAAAATGGAGAATAATAGAAATTTGAAAATGTGATGTATAAACATTTTATTCGTTTTTACCTTTATCAACTCTTGAGAGTAGACTTATAGGACCTATTTTATGTAAAATGAGGTGCTAAATCCACTCGTGAGAACCGCGATGTCCTATCTTTAACCGTTTAGGAGATCGAGTAAAATGGAGAAAAATAGATATCTGAAAATGTGATATAAAAACATTTTACTCGTTTTTACCTTTATCAACTCTTGAGAGTAGACTTATAGGACCTATATTATGTAGAATGAGGTGCTTAATCCACTGGTGAAACCGCGATGTCTTATCTTTAACGGTTTAAGAGATCGAGTAAAATTGATAATAATAGATATTTGAAAATGTGATATATGAACATTTTATTCGTTTGTACCTTTATCAACTCTTGAGAGTAGACTTATAGGAGTCATTTTATGTAAAATGAGGTACTAAATCCTCTGATGAAAACCGCGATGTCCTATCTTTAACCGTTTAGGAGATCGAGTAAAATGGAGAATAATGGATATTTGAAAATGTGATATATAAACATTTTATTCGTTTGTACCTTTATCAACTCTTGAGAAAAGACTTATAGGACTTATTTTATGTAAAATGAGGTGCTAAATCCACTGGTGAAAACCGCGATGTTCTATCTTTAACCGTTTAGGAGATCGAGTAAAATGGAGAATAATAGAAATTTGAAAATGTGATATATAAACATTTTATTCGTTTTTACCTTTATCAACTCTTGAGAGTAGACTTATAGGACCTATTTTATGTAAAATGAGGTGCTTAATCCACTGGTGAAACCTCGATGTCCTATCGTTAACCGTTTAGGAGATCGAGTAAAATGGAGAATAATCGATATTTGAAAATGAGATATATAAACATTTTATACGTTTGTACCTTTATCAACTCTTGAGAAAAGACTTATAGGACTTATTTTATGTAAAATGAGGTGCTAAATCTACTGGTGAAAACCGCGATGTCCTATCTTTAACCGTTTAGGAGATCGAGTAAAATGGAGAATAATAGATATTAGAAAATGTGATATATAAACATTTAGTTCGTTTGTACCTTTATCAACTCTTGAGAGTAGACTTATAGGAGTTATTTTATGTAAAATGAGATGCTAAATCCTCTTGTGGAAACCGCGATGTCCTATCTCTAACCGTTTAGGAGATCGAGTAAAATGGAGAATAATAGATATATGAAAATGAGAGATATAAACATTTTATTCGTTTCTACCTTTATCAACTCTTGAGAGTAGACTTATAGGACCTATTTTATGTAAAATGAGGTGCTAAATCCACTGGTGAAAACCGCGATGTCCTATCTATAACCGTTTAGGAGATCGAGTAAAATGGAGAATAATAGATATGTGAAAATGTGATATATAAACATTTAATTCGTTTGTACCTTTTTCAACTCTTGAGAGTAGAATTATAGGAGTTATTTTATGTAAAATGAAGTGCTAAATCCTCTGGTGGAAACCGCGATGTCCTATCTCTATCCGTTTAGGAGATCGAGTAAAATGGAGATTAATAGATATTTGAAAATGTGATATATAAACATTTTATTCGTTTGTACCTTTATCAACTCTTGAGAGTAGACTTATAGGAGTTATTTTATGTAAAATGAGGTGCTAAATCCTCATGTGGAAACCGCGATGTCCTATCTTTAACCGTTTAGGAGATCAAGTAAAATGGAGAATAATAGATATTTGAAAATGTGATATATAAACATTTTATTCGTTTGTACCTTTATCAACTCTTGAGAGTAGACTTATAGAAGTTATTTTATGTAAAATGAGGTGCTAAATCCTCATGTGGAAACCGCGATGTCCTATCTTTAACCGTTTAGGAGATCAAGTAAAATGGAGAATAATAGATATTTGAAAATGTGATATATAAACATTTTATTCGTTTGTCCCTTTATCGACTCTTGAGAGTAGACTTATTGGAATTATTTTATGTAAAATAAGGTGCTAAATCCACTGGTGAAAACCGCGATGTCCTATCTTTAACCGTATACGAGATCGAGTAAAATGGAGAATAATAGATATTTGAAAATGTGATATATAAACATTTTATTCGTTTGTACCTTTATCAACTCTTGAGAGTAGACTTATAGGACTTATTTTATGTAAAATGAGGTGCTAAAACCTCTTGTGGAAACCGCGATGTCCTATCTTTAACCGTTTAGGAGATCGAGTAAAATGGAGAATAATAGATATTTGAAAATGTAATATATAAACATTTAATTCGTTTGTACCTATATCAACTCTTGAGAGTAGACTTATGGGACATATTTTATGTAAAATGAGGTGCTAAATCCACTGGTGAAATCCGCGATGTCCTATCTTTAACCGTATAGGAGATCGAGTAAAATGGAGAATAATAGATATTTGATAATGTGATATATAAACATTTTATTCGTTTGTACCTTTATCAACATTTGAGAGTAGACTTATAGGACCTATTTTATGTAAAATGAGGTGCTTAATCCACTGGTGAAAACCACGATGTCCTATCTTTAACCGTTTAGGAGATCGAGTAAAATGGAGAATAATAGATATTTGAAAATGTGATATATAAACATTTTATTCGTTTTTACCTTTATCAACTCTTAAGAGTAGACTTATATAACTTATTTTATGTAAAATGGGGTGCTTAATCCACTGATGAAAACCGCGATGTCCTATCTTTAACCGTTTAGGAGATGGAGTAAAATGAAGAATAATAGATATTAGAAAATGTGATATATAAACATTTTATTCGTTTGTACCTTTATCAACTTTTGAGAGTAGACTTATAGGACTTATTTTATGTAAAATGAGGTGCTAAATCCTCTTGTAAAAACCGCAATGTCCTATTTTTAACCGTTTAGGAGATCGAGTAAAATGGAGAATAATAGATATTTGAAAATGTGATATATAAACATTTTATTCGTTTGTATCTTTACCAACTCTTGAGAGTAGGCTTATAGGACCTATTTTATGTAAAATGAGGTGCTAAATCCACTGGTGAAAACCGCGATGTCCTATCTTGAACCGTTTAGGAGATCGAGTAAAAAGGAGAAAAATTGATATTTGAAAATGAGATATATAAACATTTTATTCGTTTTTACCTTTATCAACTCTTGAGAGTAGACTTATAGGACCTATTTTATGTAAAATGAGGTGCTAAATCCACTGGTAAAAACCGCGATGTAATATCTTTAACCGTTTAGGAGATCGAGTATAAAGGAGAATAATAGATATTTGATATTATGATATATAAACATTTTATTCGTTTGTACCTTTATCAACTCTTGAGAGTAGACTTATAGGACTTATTTTATGTAAAATGAGGTGCTAAATCCACTGGTTAAAACCGCGATGTCCTATCTTTATCCGTTTAGGAGATCGGGTAAAATGGAGAATAATAGATATTTGAAAATGTGATATATAAACATTTTATTCGTTTTAACCTTTATCAACTCTTGAGAGTAGACTTATAGGACCTATTTAATGTAAAATGAGGTGCTAAATCCACTGGTAAATACCTCGATGTCCTTTCTTTAACCGTTTAGGAGATCGAGTAAAATGGAGAATAATAGATATTTGAAAATGTGATATATAAACATTTTATTCGTTTGTACCTTTATCAACATTTGAAAGTAGACTTATAGAACCTATTTTATGTAAAATGAGGTGCTAAATCCACTGGTGAAAACTAAGATGTCCTATCTTTCACGGTTTAGGAGATCGTGTAAAATGGAGATTAATAGATATTTGAAAATGTGATATATAAACATTTTATTCGTTTGTACCTTTCTCAACTCTTGAGAGTAGACTTATAGGACTTATTTTATGTAAAATGAGGTGCTAAATCCACTCGTGAAAACCGCGATGTCCTATCTTTAACCGTTGAGGAGATCGAGTAAAATAGAATATAATAGATATTTGAAAATGTGATATATAAACATTTTATTCGTTAGTACCTTTATCAACTCTTGAGAGTAGACTTATAGGACTTATTTCATGTAAAATGAGGTGCTAAATCTACTGGTGAAAACCGCGATGTCCTCTCTTTAACCGTTTAGGAGATCGAGTAAAATGGAGAATAATAGATATTTGAAAATGTGATATATAAACATTTTATTCGTTTGTACCTTTATCAACTCTTGAGAGTAGACTTATAGGACTTATTTCATGTAAAATGAGGTGCTAAATCTACTGGTGAAAACCGCGATGTCCTCTCTTTAACCGTTTAGGAGATCAAGTAAAATGGAGAATAATAGATATTTGAAAATGTGATATATAAACATTTTGTTCGTTTGTACCTTGATCAACTCTTGAGAGTAGACTTACAGGACTTATTTTATGTAAAATGAGGTGCTAAATCCACTGGTGAAAACCCCGATGTCCAATCTTGAACCGTTTAGGAGATCGAGTAAAATGTAGAATAATAGATATCTGAAAATGTGATATATAAATATTTTGTTCGTTTGTACCTTTATCAACTCTTGAGAGTAGACTTATAAAACATATTTTATGTAAAATGAGGTGCTACATCCACTGGTGAAAACAGCGATGTCCTATCTTGAACCGTTTAAAAGATCGAGTAAAATGGAGAAAAATAGATATTTGAAAATGTGATATATAAACATTTTATTCGTTTTTACCTTTATCAACTCTTGAAAGTAGACTTATAGGACCTATTTTATGTAAAATGAGGTGCTAAATTCACTGGTGAAAACCGCGATGTCCTATCTTTAACCGTTTAGGAGATCGAGTAAATTGGAGAATAATAGATATTTGATAATGTGATATATAAACATTTTATTCGTTTGTACCTTTATCAACTCTTGAGAATAGACTTATAAGACTTATTTCATGTAAAATGAGGTGCTAAATCTACTGGTGAAAACCGCGATGTCCTATCTTTAACCGTTTAGGAGATCGAGTAAAATGGAGAAAAATATATATTTGAAAATGTGATATATAAACATTTTATTCGTTTTTACCTTTATCAACTCTTGTGAGTAGACTTATAGGACCTATTTTATGTAAAATGAGGTGCTAAATCCACTGGTGAAAACCTCGATGTCCTATCTTTAACCGTTTAGAAGATCGAGTAAACTGAAGAATAATAGATATTTGAAAATGTGATATATAAACATTTTATTCGTTTGTACCTTTATCAACTTTTGAGAGTAGACTTATAGGACCTATTTTATGTAAAATGAGGTGCTAAATCCACTGGTGAAAACCGCGATGTCCATCTTTAACCGTTTAGGAGATCGAGTAAAATAGAGAATAATAGAAATTTGAAAATGTGATATATAAACATTTTATTCGTTTTTACCTTTATCAACTCTTGAGAGTAGACTTATAGGACCTATTTTATGTAAAGTGAGGTGCTAAATCCACTGGTGAAAACCGCGATGTCCTATCTTTAACCGTTTAGGAGATCGAGTAAAATGGAGAAAAATAGATATTTGAAAATGTGATATATAAACATTTTATTCGTTTGTACCTTTATCAACATTTGAGAGTAGACTTATAGGACTTATTTTATGTAAAATGGGGTACTTAATCCACTGATGAAAACCGCGATGTCCTATCTTTAACCGTTTAGGAGATAAAGTAAAATGGAGAATAATAGATATTTGAAAATGTGATATAAACATTTTATTCGTTTGTACCTTTATCAACTCTTAAGAGTAGACTTATAGGACTTATTTTATGTAAAATGAGGTGCTAAATCAACTGGTGAAAACCGCGATGTCCTATTTTTAACCGTTTAGGAGATCGAGTAAAATGGATTATAATAGATATTTGAAAATGTGATATATAAACATTTTATTGGTTTGTACCTTTATCAACTTTTGAGAGTAGACTTATAGGACCTATTTTATGTAAAATGAGGTGCTAAATCCACTGGTGAAAACCGCGATGTCCTATCTTTAACCGTTTAGGAGATCGAGTAAAATGGAGAATAATAGAAATTTGAAAATGTGATATATAAACATTTTATTCGTTTTTACCTTTATCAACTCTTGAGAGTAGACTTATAGGACCTTTTTTATGTAAAATGAGGTGCTAAATCCACTGGTGAAAACCGCGATGTCCTATCTTTAACCGTTTAGGAGATCGAGTAAAATGGAGAATAATAGATATTTGAAAATGTGATATATAAACATTTTATACGTTTTTACCTTTATCAACTCTTGAGAGTAGACTTATAGAACCTATTTTATGTAAAATAAGGTGCTAAATCCACTGGTGAAAACTCCGATGTCCTATCTTGAACCGTTTAGGAGATCGAGTAAAATGGATATTAATAGATATTTGAAAATGTGATATATAAACATTTTATTCGTTTGTACCTTTATCAACTTTTGAGAGTAGACTAATAGGACTTATTATATGTAAAATGAGGTGCTAAATCCACTGGTGAAAACCGCGATGTCCTATCTCTAACCGTTTAGGAGATCGAGTAAAATGGAGAATAATAGATATTTGAAAATGTGATATATAAACATTTTATTCGTTTGTACGTTTATCAACTCTAAAGAGTGGCCTTATAGGATTTATTTTATGTAAAATGAGGTGCTAAATCCACTGGTGAAAACCCCGATGTCCAATCTTGAACCGTTTAGGAGATCGAGTAAAATGGAGAATAATAGATATTTGAAAATGTGATATATAAACATTTTATTCGTTTGTACCTTTATCAACTCTTGAGAGTAGACTTATAAGACTTATTTTATGTAAAATGAGGTGCTAAATCCACTGGTGAAAACCGCGATGTCCTATCTTTGAGCGTTTAGGAGATCGAATAAAATGGAGAATAATAGATATTTGAAAATGTGATATATAAACATTTTATTAGTTTGTACCTTTATCAACTCTTGAGGGTAGACTTATAAGACTTATTTTATGTAAAATGAGGTGCTAAATCTACTGGTGAAAACCGCGATGTCCTATCTTTAACCGTTTATTAGATCGAGTAAAATGGAGAATAATAGATATATAAAAATGTGATATATAAACATTTTATTCATTTGTACCTTTATCAACTCTTGAGAGTAGACTTATAGGACTTATTTTATGTTAAATGAGGTGCTAAATCCAAGGTGAAAACCACGATGTCCTATCTTTAACCGTTTAGGAGATCGAGTAAAATGGAGAATAATTGATATTTGAAAATGTGATATATAAACATTTTATTCGTTTTTACCTTTATCAACTCTTGAGAGTAGACTTATAGGACTTATTTTATGTAAAATGAGGTGCTAAATCCACTGGTAAAATCCGCGATGTCCTATCTTTAACCGTTTAGGAGATCGAATAAAATGGTGAATAATAGATATTTGAAAATGTGATATATAAACATTTTATTAGTTTGTACCTTTATTAACTCTTGAGAGTAGACTTATAAGACTTATTTTATGTAAAATGAGGTGCTTAATCTACTATTGAAAACCGCGATGTCCTATCTTTAACCAATTAGGAGATCGAGTAAAATGCAGAATAATAGATATTTGAAAATGTGATATATAAACATTTTATTCGTTTGTACCTTTATCAACTCTTGAGAGTAGACTTATAGGACTTATTTTATATAAAATGAGGTGCTAAATCCACTGGTGAAAACCGCAATGTCATATCTTTGACCGTTTAGGAGATCGAATAAAATGGAAAATAATAGATATTTGAAAATGAGATATATAAACTATTAATTCGTTTGTTCCTTTATCAACTCTTGAAAGTAGACTTATAGGACTTATTTTATGTAAAATGAGGTGCTAAATCTACTGGTGAAAACCGCGATGTTGTATCTTTAACCGTTTAGGAGATCGAGTAAAATGGATAGTATTAGATATTTGAAAATGTGATATATAAACATTTTATTCGTTTGTACCTTTATCAACTCTTGAGTGTAGACTTATAGGACTCATTCTATGTAAAATAAGGTGCTAAATCCACTGGTGAAAAGCGCAATGTCATATCTTTGACCGTTTAGGAGATCGAATAAAATGGAAAATAATAGATATTTGAAAATGAGATATATAAACTATTTATTCGTTTGTTCCTTTATCAACTCTTGAAAGTAGACTTATAGGACTTATTTTATGTAAAATGAGGTGCTTAATCTACTGGTGAAAACCGCGATGTTGTATCTTTAACAGTTTAGGAGATCGAGTAAAATGGAGAAAAATAGAAATTTGAAAATGAAATATATGAACTATTTATTCGTTTGTTCCTTTATCAACTCTTGAAAGTAGACTTATAGGACTTATTTTATGTAAAATGAGGTGCTAAATCCACTGGTAAAAACCCCGATGTCCAATCTTGAACTGTTTAGGAGATCGAGTAAAATGGAGAATAATAGATATTTGAAAATGTGATATATAAACATTTTATCCGTTTGTACCTTTATCAACTTTTGAGAGTAGACTTATTTGACCTATTTTATGTAAACGAGGTGCTAAATCCACTGGTGAAAACCGCGATGTCCTATCTTTAACCGTTTAGGAGATCGAGTAAAATGGAGAATAATAGAAATTTGAAAATGTGATATATAAACATTTTATTCGTTTTTACCTTTATCAACTCTTGAGAGTAGACTTATAGGACCTTTTTTATGTAAAATGAGGTGCTAAATCCACTGGTCAAAACCGCGATGTCCTATCTTTAACCGTTTAGGAGATCGAGAAAAATGGAGAATAATAGATATTTGAAAATGTGATATATAAACATTTTATTCGTTTTTACCTTTATCAACTCTTGAGAGTAGACTTATAGAACCTATTTTATGTAAAATGAGGTGCTAAATTCACTGGTTAAAACCGCGATGTCCTATCTTGAACCGTTTAGGAGATCGAGTAAAATGGAGAATAATAGATATTTGATAATGTGATATATAAACATTTTATTCGTTTGTACCTTTATCAACTCTTGAGAGTTGACTTATAAGACTTATTTCATGTAAAATGAGGTGCTAAATCTACTGGTGAAAACCGCGATGTCCTATCTTTAACCGTTTAGGAGATCGAGTAAAATGGAGAATAATAGATATTTGAAAATGTGATACATAAACATTTTATTCGTTTTTACCTTTATCAACTCTTGAGAGTAGACTTATAGGACTTATTTCATGTAAGATGAGGTGGTAAATCCACTGGTGAGAACCGCGATGTCCTATCTTGAACCGTTTAGGAGATCGAGTAAAATGGAGAATAATAGATATTTGAAAATGTGATATATAAACATTTTATTCGTTTGTACCTTTATCAACTTTTGAGAGTAGACTTATAGGACCTATTTTATGTAAAATGAGGTGCTAAATCCACAGGTGAAAACCGCGATGTCCTATCTTGAACCGTTTAGGAGATCGAGTAAAATGGAGAAAAATTGAAATTTAAAATGTGATATATAAACATTTTATTCATTTGTACCTTTATCAACTCTTGAGAGTAGACTTATAGGACTTATTTTATGTTAAATGAGGTGCTAAATCCAAGGTGAAAACCACGATGTCCTATCTTTAACCGTTTAGGAGATCGAGTAAAATGGAGAATAATTGATATTTGAAAATGTGATATATAAACATTTTATTCGTTTTTACCTTTATCAACTCTTGAGAGTAGACTTATAGGACTTATTTTATGTAAAATGAGGTGCTAAATCCACTGGTAAAATCCGCGATGTCCTATCTTTAACCGTTTAGGAGATCGAATAAAATGGAGAATAATAGATATTTGAAAATGTGATATATAAACATTTTATTAGTTTGTACCTTTATTAACTCTTGAGAGTAGACTTATAAGACTTATTTTATGTAAAATGAGGTGCTTAATCTACTATTGAAAACCGCGATGTTGTATCTTTAACAGTTTAGGAGATCGAGTAAAATGGAGAAAAATAGAAATTTGAAAATGAAATATATAAACTATTTATTCGTTTGTTCCTTTATCAACTCTTGAAAGTAGACTTATAGGACTTATTTTATGTAAAATGAGGTGCTAAATCTACTGGTGAAAACCGCGATGTTGTATCTTTAACCGTTTAGGAGATCGAGTAAAATGGATAGTATTAGATATTTGAAAATGTGATATATAAACATTTTATTCGTTTGTACCTTTATCAACTCTTGAGTGTAGACTTATAGGACTCATTCTATGTAAAATAAGGTGCTAAATCCACTGGTGAAAAGCGCAATGTCATATCTTTGACCGTTTAGGAGATCGAATAAAATGGAAAATAATAGATATTTGAAAATGAGATATATAAACTATTTATTCGTTTGTTCCTTTATCAACTCTTGAAAGTAGACTTATAGGACTTATTTTATGTAAAATGAGGTGCTTAATCTACTGGTGAAAACCGCGATGTTGTATCTTTAACAGTTTAGGAGATCGAGTAAAATGGAGAAAAATAGAAATTTGAAAATGAAATATATGAACTATTTATTCGTTTGTTCCTTTATCAACTCTTGAAAGTAGACTTATAGGACTTATTTTATGTAAAATGAGGTGCTAAATCCACTGGTAAAAACCCCGATGTCCAATCTTGAACTGTTTAGGAGATCGAGTAAAATGGAGAATAATAGATATTTGAAAATGTGATATATAAACATTTTATCCGTTTGTACCTTTATCAACTTTTGAGAGTAGACTTATTGGACCTATTTTATGTAAACGAGGTGCTAAATCCACTGGTGAAAACCGCGATGTCCTATCTTTAACCGTTTAGGAGATCGAGTAAAATGGAGAATAATAGAAATTTGAAAATGTGATATATAAACATTTTATTCGTTTTTACCTTTATCAACTCTTGAGAGTAGACTTATAGGACCTTTTTTATGTAAAATGAGGTGCTAAATCCACTGGTCAAAACCGCGATGTCCTATCTTTAACCGTTTAGGAGATCGAGAAAAATGGAGAATAATAGATATTTGAAAATGTGATATATAAACATTTTATTCGTTTTTACCTTTATCAACTCTTGAGAGTAGACTTATAGAACCTATTTTATGTAAAATGAGGTGCTAAATTCACTGGTTAAAACCGCGATGTCCTATCTTGAACCGTTTAGGAGATCGAGTAAAATGGAGAATAATAGATATTTGATAATGTGATATATAAACATTTTATTCGTTTGTACCTTTATCAACTCTTGAGAGTTGACTTATAAGACTTATTTCATGTAAAATGAGGTGCTAAATCTACTGGTGAAAACCGCGATGTCCTATCTTTAACCGTTTAGGAGATCGAGTAAAATGGAGAATAATAGATATTTGAAAATGTGATACATAAACATTTTATTCGTTTTTACCTTTATCAACTCTTGAGAGTAGACTTATAGGACTTATTTCATGTAAGATGAGGTGGTAAATCCACTGGTGAGAACCGCGATGTCCTATCTTGA
This sequence comes from Silvanus unidentatus, assembly GCA_963930825.1. Classification (NCBI taxonomy): domain Eukaryota; kingdom Metazoa; phylum Arthropoda; class Insecta; order Coleoptera; family Silvanidae; genus Silvanus; species Silvanus unidentatus. The sequence continues at coordinate 97,272 of CAWVOD010000011.1, read as the reverse complement.
ACCGTTTAGGAGATCGAGTAAAATGGAGAATAATAGATATTTGAAAATGTGATATATAAACATTTTATTCGTTTGTACCTTTATCAACTTTTGAGAGTAGACTTATAGGACCTATTTTATGTAAAATGAGGTGCTAAATCCACAGGTGAAAACCGCGATGTCCTATCTTGAACCGTTTAGGAGATCGAGTAAAATGGAGAAAAATTGAAATTTAAAATGTGATATATAAACATTTTATTCATTTGTACCTTTATCAACTCTTGAGAGTAGACTTATAGGACTTATTTTATGTTAAATGAGGTGCTAAATCCAAGGTGAAAACCACGATGTCCTATCTTTAACCGTTTAGGAGATCGAGTAAAATGGAGAATAATTGATATTTGAAAATGTGATATATAAACATTTTATTCGTTTTTACCTTTATCAACTCTTGAGAGTAGACTTATAGGACTTATTTTATGTAAAATGAGGTGCTAAATCCACTGGTAAAATCCGCGATGTCCTATCTTTAACCGTTTAGGAGATCGAATAAAATGGAGAATAATAGATATTTGAAAATGTGATATATAAACATTTTATTAGTTTGTACCTTTATTAACTCTTGAGAGTAGACTTATAAGACTTATTTTATGTAAAATGAGGTGCTTAATCTACTATTGAAAACCGCGATGTTGTATCTTTAACAGTTTAGGAGATCGAGTAAAATGGAGAAAAATAGAAATTTGAAAATGAAATATATAAACTATTTATTCGTTTGTTCCTTTATCAACTCTTGAAAGTAGACTTATAGGACTTATTTTATGTAAAATGAGGTGCTAAATCCACTGGTGAAAACCCCGATGTCCAATCTTGAACTGTTTAGGAGATCGAGTAAAATGGAGAATAATAGATATTTGAAAATGTGATATATAAACATTTTATCCGTTTGTACCTTTATCAACTTTTGAGAGTAGACTTATTGGACCTATTTTATGTAAACGAGGTGCTAAATCCACTGGTGAAAACCGCGATGTCCTATCTTTAACCGTTTAGGAGATCGAGTAAAATGGAGAATAATAGAAATTTGAAAATGTGATATATAAACATTTTATTCGTTTTTACCTTTATCAACTCTTGAGAGTAGACTTATAGGACCTTTTTTATGTAAAATGAGGTGCTAAATCCACTGGTCAAAACCGCGATGTCCTATCTTTAACCGTTTAGGAGATCGAGAAAAATGGAGAATAATAGATATTTGAAAATGTGATATATAAACATTTTATTCGTTTTTACCTTTATCAACTCTTGAGAGTAGACTTATAGAATATATTTTATGTAAAATGAGGTGCTAAATTCACTGGTTAAAACCGCGATGTCCTATCTTGAACCGTTTAGGAGATCGAGTAAAATGGAGAATAATAGATATTTGATAATGTGATATATAAACATTTTATTCGTTTGTACCTTTATCAACTCTTGAGAGTAGACTTATAAGACTTATTTCATGTAAAATGAGGTGCTAAATCTACTGGTGAAAACCGCGATGTCCTATCTTTAACCGTTTAGGAGATCGAGTAAAATGGAGAAAAATAGATATTTGAAAATGTGATATATAAACATTTTATTCGTTTTTACCTTTATCAACTCTTGAGAGTAGACTTATAGGACTTATTTCATGTAAGATGAGGTGCTAAATCCACTGGTGAGAACCGCGATGTCCTATCTTGAACCGTTTAGGAGATCGAGTAAAATGGAGAATAATAGATATTTGAAAATGTGATATATAAACATTTTATTCGTTTGTACCTTTATCAACTTTTGAGAGTAGACTTATAGGACCTATTTTATGTAAAATGAGGTGCTAAATTCACTGGTGAAAACCTCGATGTCCTATCTTGAACCGTTTAGGAGATCGAGTAAAATGGAGAAAAATAGAAATTTAAAATGTGATATATAAACATTTTATTCGTTTTTACCTTTATCAACTCTTGAGAGTAGACTTATAGGACCTATTTTATGTAAAATGAGGTGCTAAATTCACTGGTGAAAACCTCGATGTCCTATCTTTAACCGTTTAGGAGATCGAGTAAAATGGAGAATAATAGATATTTGAAAATGTGATATATAAACATTTTATTCGTTTGTACCTTTATCAACATTTGAGAGTAGACTTATAGGACTTATTTTATGTAAAATGGGGTGCTTAATCCACTGATGAAAACCGCGATGTCCTATCTTTAACCGTTTAGGAGATGGAGTAAAATGGAGAATAATAGATATTTGAAAATGTGATATATAAACATTTTATTCGTTTGTACCTTTATCAACTCTTAAGAGTAGACTTATAGGACTTATTTTATGTAAAATGAGGTGCTAAATCAACTGGTGAAAACCGCGATGTCCTATTTTTAACCGTTTAGGAGATCGAGTAAAATGGATTATAATAGATATTTGAAAATGTGATATATAAACATTTTATTCGTTTGTGCCTTTATCAACTTTTGAGAGTAGACTTATAGGACCTATTTTATGTAAAATGAGGTGCTAAATCCACTGGTGAAAACCGCGATGTCCTATCTTTAACCGTTTAGGAGATCGAGTAAAATGGAGAATAATAGAAATTTGAAAATGTGATATATAAACATTTTATTCGTTTTTACCTTTATCAACTCTTGAGAGTAGACTTATAGGACCTTTTTTATGTAAAATGAGGTGCTAAATCCACTGGTGAAAACCGCGATGTCCTATCTTTAACCGTTTAGGAGATCGAGTAAAATGGAGAATAATAGATATTTGAAAATGTGAAATATAAACATTTTATTCGTTTTTACCTTTATCAACTCTTGAGTGTAGACTTATAAGACCTATTTTATGTAAAATGAGGTGCTAAATCCACTGGTGAAAACCTCGATGTCCTATCTTTAACCGTTTAAGAGATCGAGTAAAATTGATAATAACAGATATTTGAAAATGTGATATGTATACATTTTATTCGTTTGTAACTTTATCAACTCTTGAGAGTAGACTTATAGGAGTTATTTTATGTAAAATGAGGTGCTAAATCTACTGGTGAAAACCGCGATGTCCTATTTTTATCCGTTTAGGAGATCGAGTAAAATGGAGAATAATAGATATTTGAAAATGTGATATATAAATATTTTATTCGTTTTTACCTTTATCAACTCTTGAGAGTAGACTTATAGGACTTATTTTATGTAAGATGAGGTGCTAAATCCACTGGTGAAAACCGCGATGTCCTATCTTTAACCGTTTAGGAGTTCGAGTAAAATGGAGAATAATGGATATTTGAAAATGTGATATATAAACATTTTATTCGTTTGTACCTATATCAACCCTTGAGAGTAGACTTATAGGACATATTCTATGTAAAATGAGGTGCTAAATCCACTGGTGAAAACCGCGATGTCCTATCTTTAACCGTTTAGGAGATCGAGTAAAATGGAGAATAATAGATATTTGATAATGTGATATATAAACATTTTATTCGTTTGTACCTTTATCAACTCTTGAGAGTAGACTTATAAGACCTACTTTAAGTAAAATGAGGTGCTAAATCCACTGGTGAAAACTGCGATGTGCTATCTTTAACCGTTTAGGAGATCGAGTAAAATGGAGAATAATAGATATTTGAAAATGTGATATATAAACATTTCATTCGTTTGTACCTTTATCAACTTTTGAGAGTAGACTTATAGGACCTATTTTATGTAAAATGAGGTGCTAAATCCACTGGTGAAAATCTCGATGTCCTATCTTTAACCGTTTAGGAGATCGAGTAAAATGGAGAATAATAGATATTTGAAAATGTGATATATAAACATTTTATTCGTTTGTACCTTTATCAACATTTAAGAGTAGACTTATAGGACTTATTTTATGTAAAATGGGGTGCTTAATCCACTGATGAAAACCGCGATGTCCTATCTTTAACCGTTTAGGAGATGGAGTAAAATGGAGAATAATAGATGTTTAAAAATGTGATATATAAACATTTTATTCGTTTTTACCTTTATCAACTCTTGAGAGTAGACTTATAGGACCAATTTTATGTAAAATGAGGTTCTAAATCCACTGGTGAAAACCGCGATGTCCTATCTTTAATCGTTTAGGAGATCGAGTAAAATAGAGAATAATAGATATTTGATAATGTGATATATAAAGATTTTATTCGTTTGTACCTTTATCAACTCTTGAGAGTAGACTTATAGGACTTATTTTATGTAAAATGAGGTGCTAAATCCACTGGTGAAAACCGCGATGTCCTATCTTTAACCGTTTAGGAGATCGAGTAAAATGGAGAATAATGGATATTTGAAAATGTGATATATAAACATTTTATTCGTTTGTACCTTTATCAACCCTTGAGAGTAGACTTATAGGACATATTTTATGTAAAATGAGGTGCTAAAACCACTGGTGAAAACCGCGATGTAGTATCTTTAACCGTTTAGGAGATCGAGTAAAATGGAGAATAATAGATATTTGAAAATGTGATATAAAAACATTTTATTCGTTTGTACCTATATCAACTTTTGAGAGTAGACTTATAGGAGTTATTTTATGTAAAATGAGGTGCTAAATCCACTGGTGAAAACCGCGATGTCCTATCTTTAACCGTTTAGGAGATCGAGTAAAATGGAGAATAATAGATATTTGAAAATGTGATATACAAACATTTTATTCGTTTGTACCTTTATCAACTCTTGAGAGTAGACTTATAGGACTTATCTTATGTAAAATGAGGTGCTGAATCCACTGGTGAAAACCGCGATGTAGTATCTTTAACCGTTTAGGAGATCGAGTAAAATGGAGAATAATAGATATTTGAAAATGTGATATATAAACATTTTATTCGTTTGTACCTTTATCAACTCTTGAGAGGAGACTTATAGGTCTTATTTTATGTAAAATGAGGTACTAAATCCTCTGGTGAAAACTGCGATGTCCTATCTTTAACCGTTTAGGAGATCGAGTAAAATGGATATTAATAGATATTTGAAAATGTGATATATAAACATTTTATTCGTTTGTACCTTTATCAACTCTTGAGAGTAGACTTATAGGACTTATTTTATGTAAAATATAGTGCTAAATTCACTGGTGAAAACCGCGATGTCCTATCTTTAACCGTTTAGGAGATGGAGTAAAATGGAGAATAATAGATATTTGAAAATGTGATATATAAACATTTTATTCGTTTGTACCTTTATCAACTCTTGAGAGTAGACTTATAGGACTTATTTTATGTAAAATAAGGTGCTTAATCCACTGGTAAATACCGCGATGTCCTATCTCTATCCGTTTAAGGGATCGAGTAAAATTAATAATAACAGATATTTGAAAATGTGATATATAAACATTTTATTCGTTTGTACCATTATCAACTTTTGAGAGTAGACTTATAGGACTTATTTTGTGTAAAATGAGGTGCTAAATCCACTGGTGAAAACCACGATGTCCTATCTTTAACCGTTTAGGAGATCGAGTAAAATAGAAAATAATAGATATTTGAAAATGTGATATATAAACATTTTATTCGTTTGTACCTTTATCAACTCTTAAAAGTAAACTTATAGGACTTATTTTATGTAAAATGAGGTGCTAAATCCACTGGTGAAAACCGCGATGTCCTATCTTTAATTGTTTAGGAGATCGAGTAAAATGGAGAATAATAGATATTTGAAAATGTGATATATAAACATTTTATTCGTTTGTACCTTTATCAACTCTTAAAAGTAGACTTATAGGACTTATTTTATGTAAAATGAGGTGCTAAATCCACTGGTGAAATCCGCGATGTCCTATCTTTAACCGTTTAGGAGATCGAGTAAAATGGAGAATAATAGATATTTGAAAATGTGATATTTAAACATTTTATTCGTTTGTACCTTTATCAACTCTTGAGAGTAGACTTATAGGACTTATTTTATGTAAAATGAGGTGCTAAATCCACTGGTGAAAACCGCGATGCCCTATCTTTAACCGTTTAGGAGATCGAGTAAAATGGAGAATAATAGATATTTGAAAATGTGATATTAAAACATTTTATTCGTTTGTACCTTTATCAACTCTTGAGAGTAGACTTATAGGACTTATTTTATGTAAAATGAGGTGCTAAATCCACTGGTGAATATCGCGATGTCCTATCTTGAACCGTTTAGGAGATCGAGTTAAATGGAGAAAAATAGATATTTGAAAATGTGATATATAAACATTTTATTCGTTTGTACCTTTATCAACTCTTGAGAGTAGACTTATAGGGCTTATTTTATGTAAAATGGGGTGCTTAATCCACTGATGAAAACCGCGATGTCCTATCTTTTACCGTTTAGGTGATCGAGTAAAATGGAGAATAATAGATATTTGAAAATGTGATATATAAACATTTTATTCGTTTGTACCTTTATCAACTCTTGAGAGTAGACTTATAGGACTTATTTTATGTAAAATGAGGTGCTAAATCCACTGGTGAAATCCGCGATGTCCTATCTTTAACCGTTTAGGAGATCGAGTAAAATGGAGAATAATAGATATTTGAAAATGTGATATTTAAACATTTTATTCGTTTGTACCTTTATCAACTCTTGAGAGTAGACTTATAGGACTTATTTTGTGTAAAATGAGGTGCTAAATCCACTGGTGAAAACCACGATGTCCTATCTTTAACCGTTTAGGAGATCGAGTAAAATAGAAAATAATAGATATTTGAAAATGTGATATATAAACATTTTATTCGTTTGTACCTTTATCAACTCTTAAAAGTAAACTTATAGGACTTATTTTATGTAAAATGAGGTGCTAAATCCACTGGTGAAAACCGCGATGTCCTATCTTTAATTGTTTAGGAGATCGAGTAAAATGGAGAATAATAGATATTTGAAAATGTGATATATAAACATTTTATTCGTTTGTACCTTTATCAACTCTTAAAAGTAGACTTATAGGACTCATTTTATGTAAAATGAGGTGCTTAATCCACTGGTGAAATCCGCGATGTCCTATCTTTAACCGTTTAGGAGATCGAGTAAAATGGAGAATAATAGATATTTGAAAATGTGATATATAAACATTTTATTCGTTTGTACCTTTATCAACATTTAAGAGTAGACTTATAGGACTTATTTTATGTAAAATAGGGTGCTTAATCCACTGATGAAAACCGCGATGCCCCATCTTTAACCGTTTAGGAGATGGAGTAAAATGGAGAATAATAGATGTTTGAAAATGTGATATATAAACATTTTATTCGTTTTTACCTTTATCAACTCTTGAGAGTAGACTTATAGGACCAATTTTATGTAAAATGAGGTTCTAAATCCACTGGTGAAAACCGCGATGTCCTATCTTTAATCGTTTATTAGATCGAGTAAAATAGAGAATAATAGATATTTGATAATGTGATATATAAAGATTTTATTCGTTTGTACCTTTATCAACTCTTGAGAGTAGACTTATAGGACTTATTTTATGTAAAATGAGGTGCTAAATCCACTGGTGAAAACCGCGATGTCCTATCTTTAACCGTTTAGGAGATCGAGTAAAATGGAGAATAATGGATATTTGAAAATGTGATATATATACATTTTATTCGTTTGTACCTTTATCAACCCTTGAGAGTAGACTTATAGGACATATTTTATGTAAAATGAGGTGCTAAAACCACTGGTGAAAACCGCGATGTAGTATCTTTAACCGTTTAGGAGATCGAGTAAAATGGAGAATAATAGATATTTGAAAATGTGATATAAAAACATTTTATTCGTTTGTACCTATATCAACTTTTGAGAGTAGACTTATAGGAGTTATTTTATGTAAAATGAGGTGCTAAATCCACTGGTGAAAACCGCGATGTCCTATCTTTAACCGTTTAGGAGATCGAGTAAAATGGAGAATAATAGATATTTGAAAATGTGATATACAAACATTTTATTCGTTTGTACCTTTATCAACTCTTGAGAGTAGACTTATAGGACTTATTTTATGTAAAATGAGGTGCTGAATCCACTGGTGAAAACAGCGATGTAGTATCTTTAACCGTTTAGGAGATCGAGTAAAATGGAGAATAATAGATATTTGAAAATGTGATATATAAACATTTTATTCGTTTGTACCTTTATCAACTCTTGAGAGGAGACTTATAGGTCTTATTTTATGTAAAATGAGGTACTAAATCCTCTGGTGAAAACTGCGATGTCCTATCTTTAACCGTTTAGGAGATCGAGTAAAATGGATATTATTAGATATTTGAAAATGTGATATATAAACATTTTATTCGTTTATACCGTTATCAACTCTTGAGAGTAGACTTATAGGACATATTTTATGTAAAATATAGTGCTAAATTCACTGGTGAAAACCGCGATGTCCTATCTTTAACCGTTTAGGAGAGAGTAAAATGGAGAATAATAGATATTTGAAAATGGGATATATAAACATTTTATCCGTTTGTACCTTTATCAACTCTTGAGAGTAGACTTATAGGACTTATTTTATGTAAAATAAGGTGCTTAATCCACTGGTAAATACCGCGATGTCCTATCTCTATCCGTTTAAGGGATCGAGTAAAATTAATAATAACAGATATTTGAAAATGTGATATATAAACATTTTATTCGTTTGTACCATTATCAACTCTTGAGAGTAGACTTATAGGTCTTATTTTATGTAAAATGAGGTACTAAATCCACTGGTGAAAACGGCGATGTGATATCTTTAACCGTTTAGGAGATCGAGTAAAATGGAAAATAATAGATATTTGAAAATGTGATATATAAACATTTTACTCGTTTTAACCTTTATCAACTCTTGAGAGTAGACTTATAGGACTTATTTTATGTAAAATAAGGTGCTAAATCCACTGGTGAAAACCGCGATGTCCTATCTTTTACCGTTTAGGAGATCGAGTAAAATGGAGAATAATAGATATTTGAAAATGTGATATATAAACATTTTATTCGTTTTTACCTTTATCAACTCTTGAGAGTAGACTTATAGGACATATTTTATGTAAAATGAGGTGCTAAATCCACAGGTGAAAACCGCGATGACCTATCTTTAACCGTTTAGGAGATCGAGTAAAATGGATATTAATAGATATTTGAAAATGTGATATATAAACATTTTATTCGTTTATACCGTTATCAACTCTTGAGAGTAGACTTATAGGACTTATTTTATGTAAAATATAGTGCTAAATTCACTGGTGAAAACCGCGATGTCCTATCTTTAACCGTTTAGGAGATGGAGTAAAATGGAGAATAATAGATATTTGAAAATGTGATATACATACATTTTATACGTTTGTACGTTTATCAACTCTTGAGAGTAGACTTATAGAACTTTTTTATGTAAAATGAGGTGCTAAATCCACTGGTGAAAACCGCGATGTCCTATCTTTAATTGTTTAGGAGATCGAGTAAAATGGAGAATAATAGATATTTGAAAATGTGATATATAAACATTTTATTCGTTTGTACCTTTATCAACTCTTAAAAGTAGACTTATAGGACTTATTTTATGTAAAATGAGGTGCTAAATCCACTGGTGAAATCCGCGATGTCCTATCTTTAACCGTTTAGGAGATCGAGTAAAATGGAGAATAATAGATATTTGAAAATGTGATATTTAAACATTTTATTCGTTTGTACCTTTATCAACTCTTGAGAGTAGACTTATAGGACTTATTTTATGTAAAATGAGGTGCTAAATCCACTGGTGAAAACCGCGATGCCCTATCTTTAACCGTTTAGGAGATCGAGTAAAATGGAGAATAATAGATATTTGAAAATGTGATATATAAACATTTTATTCGTTTGTACCTTTATCAACTCTTGAGAGAAGACTTATAGGACTTATTTTATGTCAAATGAGGTGCTAAATCCACTGGTAAAAACCGCGATGTCCTATCTTTAACCGTTTAGGAGATCAAGTAAAATTGAGAATAATGGATATTTGAAAATGTGATATATAAACATTTTATTCGTTTGTACCTTTATCAACTCTTGAGAGAAGACTTATTGGACTTATTTTATGTAAAATGAGGTGCTAAATCCACTGGTGAGAACCGCGATGTCCTATCTTTTACCGTTTTGGAGATCGAGTAAAATGGAGAATAATAGATATTTGATAATGTGATATATAAATATTTTATACGTTTTTACCTTTATCAACTCTTGAGAGTAGACTTATAGGACCTATATTATGTAAAATGAGGTGCTAAATCCACTGGTAAAAACCGCGATGTCCTATCTTTAACCGTTTAGGAGATCGAGTGAAATGGAGAATAATAGATATTTGAAAATGTGATATATAAACATTTTATTCGTTTGTACCTTGATCAACTCTTGAGAGTAGACTTATAGGACTTATTTTGTGTAAAATGAGGTGCTAAATCCACTGGTGAAAACCGCGATGTCCTATCTTTTACCGTTTAGGAGATCGAGTAAAATGGAAAATAATAGATATTTGAAAATGTGATATATAAACATTTTAATCGTTTGTACCTTGATCAACTCTTAAGGGTAGACTTATAAGACCTATTTTATGTAAAATGAGGTGCTAAATCCACTGGTGAATTCCGCGATGTCCTATCTTTAACCGTTTAGGAGATCGAGTAAAATGGAGAATAATAGATATTTGATAATGTGATATATACAAATTTTATTCGTTTGTACCTTTATCAACTCTTGAGAGTAGACTTATAGGACTTATTTTATGTAAAATGAGGTGCTAAATCCACTGGTAAAAACCGCGATGTCCTATCTTTAACCGTTTAGAAGATCGAGTAAAATGGAAAATAATGAATATTTGATAATGTGATATATAAATATTTTATACGTTTTTACCTTTATCAACTCTTGAGAGTAGACTTATAGGACCTATTTTATGTAAAATGAGATGCTAAATCCACTGGTAAAAACCGCGATGTCCTATCTTTAACCGTTTAGGAGATCGAGTGAAATGGAGAATAATAGATATTTGAAAATGTGATATATAAACATTTTATTCGTTTGTACCTTGATCAACTCTTGAGGGTAGACTTATAGGACCTATTTTATGTAAAATGAGGGGCTAAATCCACTGGTGAGAACCGCGATGTCCTATCTTTTACCGTTTAGGAGATCGAGTATAATGGAAAATAATAGATATTTGAAAATGTGATATATAAATATTTTATACGTTTTTACCTTTATCAACTCTTGAGAGTAGAGTTATAGGACCTATTTTATGTAAAATGAGGTGCTAAATCCACTGGTAAAAACCGCGATGTCCTATCTTTAACCGTTTAGGAGATCGAGTAAAATGGAGAATAATAGATATTTGAAAATGTGATATATAAACATTTTATTCGTTTGTACCTTTATCAACTCTTGAGAGTAGACTTATAGGTCTTATTTTATGTAAAATGAGGTACTAAATCCTCTGGAGAAAACCGCGATGTCCTATCTTGAACCGTTTAGGAGATCGAGTTAAATGGAGAAAAATAGATATTTGAAAATGTGATATATAAACATTTTTTTCGTTTGTACCTTTATCAACTCTTGAGAGTAGACTTATAGGACTTATTTTATGTAAAATGGGGTGCTTAATCCACTGAAGAAAACCGCGATGTCCTATCTTTTACCGTTTAGGAGATCGAGTAAAATGGAGAATAATAGATATTTTAAAATGTGATATATAAACATTTTATTCGTTTTTACCTTTATCAACTCTTGAGAGTAGACTTTTAGGACATATTTTATGTAAAATGAGGTGCTAAATCCACTGGTGAAATCCGCGATGTCCTATCTTTAATTGTTTAGGAGATCGAGTAAAATGGAGAATAATGGATATTTGAAAATGTGATATATAAACATTTTATTCGTTTTTACCTTTATCAACTCTTGAGAGTAGACTTTTAGGACATATTTTATGTAAAATGTGGTTCTAAATCCACTGGTGAAAACCGCGATGTCCTATCTTTAACCGTTTAGGAGATCGAGAAAAATGGAGAATAATGGATATTTGAAAATGTGATATATAAACATTTTATTCGTTTGTACCTTTATCAACTTTTAAGAGTAGACATATAGGACTTATTTTATGTAAAATAAGGTGCTAAATCCTCTGGTGAAAACCGCGATGTCCTATCTTTAACCGTTTAGGAGATCGAGTAAAATAGAAAATAATAGATATTTGAAAATGTGATATATAAGCATTTTATTTGTTTGTACCTTTATCAACCCTTGAGAGTAGACTTATAGGACTTATTTTATGTAAAATGAGGTGCTAAATCCATTGGTTAAAACCGCGATGTCCTATCTTTAACCGTTTAGGAGATCGAGTAAAATGGAGAATAATAGATATTTGAAAATGTGATATATAAACATTTTATTCGTTTGTACCTTTATCAACTCTTAAGAGTAGACTTATAGGACTTATTTTATGTAAAATGAGGTGCTAAATCCACTGGTGAAAACCGCGATGTCCTATCTTGAACCGTTTAGGAGATCGAGTGAAATGGAGAATAATAGATATTTTAAAATGTGATATATTAACATTTTATTCGTTTGTACCTTGATCAACTCATGAGGGTAGACTTACAGGACCTATTTTATGTAAAATGAGGTGCTAAATCCACTGGTGAAAACCGCTATGTATTATCTTTAACCGTTTAGGAGATCGAGTAAAATGGAGAATATTTGAAATTTGAATATGTGATATATAAACATTTTATTCGTTTTTACCTTTATCAACTCTTGAGAGTAGTCTTATAGTACCTATTTTATGTAAAATGAGGTGCTAAATCCACTGGTGAAAACCGCGATGTGATATCTTTAACCGTTTAGGAGATCAAGTAAAATGGAGGATAATAGATATTTGAAAATGTGATATATAAACATTTTATTTGTTTGTACCTTTATCAACTCTTGAGAGTAGACTTATAGGACTTATTTTATGTAAAATAAGGTGCTAAATCCACTGATAAAAACCGCGATGTCCTATCTTTAACCGTTTAGGAGATTGAGTAAAATGGAGAATAATAGATATTTAAAAATGTGATATATAAACATTTTATTCGTTTGTACCTTTATCAACTCTTGAGGGTAGACTTATAGGACTTATTTTATGTAAAATAAGGTGCTAAATCCACTGGTGAAAACCGCGATGTCCTATCTTTAACCGTTTAGGAGATTGAGTAAAATGGAGAATAATAGATATTTGATAATGTGATATATAAACATTTTATTCGTTTGTACCTTTATCAACTCTTGAGAGTAGACTTATAAGACTTATTTTATGTAAAATGAGGTGCTAAATCCACTGGTGAAAACCGCGATGTCCTATCTTTAACCGTTAAGGAGATCGAGTAAATTGAAAATAATAGATATTTGATAATGTGGTATATAAACATTTTATTCATTTGTACCCTTATCAACTCTTGAGAGTAGACTTATAGGACTTATTTTATGTAAAATGAGTTGCTTAATCCACTGGTGAAAACCGTTTCGGAGATCGAGTAAAATGGAGAATAATAGATATTTGAAAATGTGATATATAAACATTTTATTCGTTTGTACCCTTATCAACTCTTGAGTGTAGACTTATAGGACTTATTTTATGTAAAATGAGGTGCTAAATCCACTGGTGAAAACGGCGATGTGATATCTTTAACCGTTTAGGAGATCGAGTAAAATGGAGAATAATATGGTATATAAACTTGATAATGTGGTATATAAACATTTTATTCGTTTGTACCCTTATCAACTCTTGAGTGTAGTCTTATAGGACTTATTTTATGTAAAATGAGGTGCTAAATCCACTGGTGAAAACGGCGATGTGATATCTTTAACCGTTTAGGAGATCGAGTAAAATGGAAAATAATAGATATTTGAAAATGTTATATATAAACATTTTACTCGTTTTAACCTTTATCAACTCTTGAGAGTAGACTTATAGGACTTATTTTATGTAAAATAAGGTGCTAAATCCACTGGTGAAAACCGCGATGTCCTATCTTTTACCGTTTAGGAGATCGAGTAAAATGGAGAATAATAGATATTTGAAAATGTGATATATAAACATTTTATTCGTTTTTACCTTTATCAACTCTTGAGAGTAGACTTATAGGACATATTTTATGTAAAATGAGGTGCTAAATCCACAGGTGAAAACCGCGATGACCTATCTTTAACCGTTTAGGAGATCGAATAAAATGGAGAATAATAGATATTTGAAAATGTGATATATAAACATTTTATTCGTTTGTACCTTGATCAACTCTTGAGGGTAGACTTATAGGACTTATTTTATGTCAAATGAGGTGCTAAATCCACTGGTAAAAACCGCGATGTCCTATCTTTAACCGTTTAGGAGATCAAGTAAAATTGAGAATAATGGATATTTGAAAATGTGATATATAAACATTTTATTCGTTTGTACCTTTATCAACTCTTGAGAGAAGACTTATAGGACTTATTTTATGTCAAATGAGGTGCTAAATCCACTGGTAAAAACCGCGATGTCCTATCTTTAACCGTTTAGGAGATCAAGTAAAATTGAGAATAATGGATATTTGAAAATGTGATATATAAACATTTTATTCGTTTGTACCTTTATCAACTCTTGAGAGAAGACTTATTGGACTTATTTTATGTAAAATGAGGTGCTAAATCCACTGGTGAGAACCGCGATGTCCTATCTTTTACCGTTTTGGAGATCGAGTAAAATGGAGAATAATAGATATTTGATAATGTGATATATAAATATTTTATACGTTTTTACCTTTATCAACTCTTGAGAGTAGACTTATAGGACCTATATTATGTAAAATGAGGTGCTAAATCCACTGGTAAAAACCGCGATGTCCTATCTTTAACCGTTTAGGAGATCGAGTGAAATGGAGAATAATAGATATTTGAAAATGTGATATATAAACATTTTATTCGTTTGTACCTTGATCAACTCTTGAGAGTAGACTTATAGGACTTATTTTGTGTAAAATGAGGTGCTAAATCCACTGGTGAAAACCGCGATGTCCTATCTTTTACCGTTTAGGAGATCGAGTAAAATGGAAAATAATAGATATTTGAAAATGTGATATATAAACATTTTAATCGTTTGTACCTTGATCAACTCTTGAGGGTAGACTTATAAGACCTATTTTATGTAAAATGAGGTGCTAAATCCACTGGTGAATTCCGCGATGTCCTATCTTTAACCGTTTAGGAGATCGAGTAAAATGGAGAATAATAGATATTTGATAATGTGATATATACAAATTTTATTCGTTTGTACCTTTATCAACTCTTGAGAGTAGACTTATAGGACTTATTTTATGTAAAATGAGGTGCTAAATCCACTGGTAAAAACCGCGATGTCCTATCTTTAACCGTTTAGAAGATCGAGTAAAATGGAAAATAATGAATATTTGATAATGTGATATATAAATATTTTATACGTTTTTACCTTTATCAACTCTTGAGAGTAGACTTATAGGACCTATTTTATGTAAAATGAGGTGCTAAATCCACTGGTAAAAACCGCGATGTCCTATCTTTAACCGTTTAGGAGATCGAGTGAAATGGAGAATAATAGATATTTGAAAATGTGATATATAAACATTTTATTCGTTTGTACCTTGATCAACTCTTGAGGGTAGACTTATAGGACCTATTTTATGTAAAATGAGTGGCTAAATCCACTGGTGAGAACCGCGATGTCCTATCTTTTACCGTTTAGGAGATCGAGTATAATGGAAAATAATAGATATTTGAAAATGTGATATATAAATATTTTATACGTTTTTACCTTTATCAACTCTTGAGAGTAGAGTTATAGGACCTATTTTATGTAAAATGAGGTGCTAAATCCACTGGTAAAAACCGCGATGTCCTATCTTTAACCGTTTAGGAGATCGAGTAAAATGGAGAATAATAGATATTTGAAAATGTGATATATAAACATTTTATTCGTTTGTACCTTTATCAACTCTTGAGAGTAGACTTATAGGTCTTATTTTATGTAAAATGAGGTACTAAATCCTCTGGAGAAAACCGCGATGTCCTATCTTGAACCGTTTAGGAGATCGAGTTAAATGGAGAAAAATAGATATTTGAAAATGTGATATATAAACATTTTTTTCGTTTGTACCTTTATCAACTCTTGAGAGTAGACTTATAGGACTTATTTTATGTAAAATGGGGTGCTTAATCCACTGAAGAAAACCGCGATGTCCTATCTTTTACCGTTTAGGAGATCGAGTAAAATGGAGAATAATAGATATTTTAAAATGTGATATATAAACATTTTATTCGTTTTTACCTTTATCAACTCTTGAGAGTAGACTTTTAGGACATATTTTATGTAAAATGAGGTGCTAAATCCACTGGTGAAATCCGCGATGTCCTATCTTTAATTGTTTAGGAGATCGAGTAAAATGGAGAATAATGGATATTTGAAAATGTGATATATAAACATTTTATTCGTTTTTACCTTTATCAACTCTTGAGAGTAGACTTTTAGGACATATTTTATGTAAAATGTGGTTCTAAATCCACTGGTGAAAACCGCGATGTCCTATCTTTAACCGTTTAGGAGATCGAGAAAAATGGAGAATAATGGATATTTGAAAATGTGATATATAAACATTTTATTCGTTTGTACCTTTATCAACTTTTAAGAGTAGACATATAGGACTTATTTTATGTAAAATAAGGTGCTAAATCCTCTGGTGAAAACCGCGATGTCCTATCTTTAACCGTTTAGGAGATCGAGTAAAATAGAAAATAATAGATATTTGAAAATGTGATATATAAGCATTTTATTTGTTTGTACCTTTATCAACATTTGAGAGTAGACTTATAGGACTTATTTTATGTAAAATGAGGTGCTAAATCCATTGGTTAAAACCGCGATGTCCTATCTTTAACCGTTTAGGAGATCGAGTAAAATGGAGAATAATAGATATTTGAAAATGTGATATATAAACATTTTATTCGTTTGTACCTTTATCAACTCTTAAGAGTAGACTTATAGGACTTATTTTATGTAAAATGAGGTGCTAAATCCACTGGTGAAAACCGCGATGTCCTATCTTGAACCGTTTAGGAGATCGAGTAAATTGGAGAATAATGGATATTTGAAAATGTGATATATAAACATTTTATTCGTTTGTACCTTTATCAACCCTTGAGAGTAGACTTTTAGGACATATTTTATGTAAAATGAGGTGCTAAATCCACTGGTGAAATCCGCGATGTCCTGTCTTTAATTGTTTAGGAGATCGAGTAAAATGGAGAATAATAGATATTTGAAAATGTGATATATAAACATTTTATTCGTTTGTACCTTTATCAACTCTTAAGAGTAGACTTATAGGACTTATTTTATGTAAAATGAGGTGCTAAATCCACTGGTGAAAACCGCGATGTCCTATCTTGAACCGTTTAGGAGATCAAGTTAAATGGAGAAAAATAGATATTTGAAAATGTGATATATAAACATTTTTTTCGTTTGTACCTTTACCAACTCTTGAGAGTAGACTTATAGGACTTATTTTATGTAAAATGGGGTGCTTAATCCACTGATGAAAACCGCGATGTCCTATCTTTAACCGTTTTGGAGATCGAGTAAAATGGAGAATAATAGATATTTGATGTGATATATAAACATTTTATTCGTTTGTACCTTGATCAACTCTTGAGGGTAGACTTATAGGACCTATTTTATGTAAAATGAGGTGCTAAATCCACTGGTGAAAACCGCGATGTCCTATCTTTAATTGTTTAGGAGATCGAGTAAAATGGAGAATAATAGATATTTGAAAATGTGATATATAAACATTTTATTCGTTTGTACCATTATCAACTCTTAAGAGTAGAATTATAGGACATATTTTATGTAAAATGAGGTGCTAAATCCACTGGTGAAAACCGCGATGTCCTATCTTTAATTGTTTAGGAGATCGAGTAAAATGGAGAATAATAGATATTTGAAAATGTGATATATAAACATTTTATTCGTTTGTACCTTTATCAACTCTTAAGAGTAGACTTATAGGACTTATTTTATGTAAAATGAGGTGCTAAATCCACTGGTGAAAACCGCGATGTCCTATCTTGAACCGTTTAGGAGATCGAGTAAATTGGAGAATAATGGATATTTGAAAATGTGATATATAAACATTTTATTCGTTTGTACCTTTATCAACCCTTGAGAGTAGACTTTTAGGACATATTTTATGTAGAATGAGGTGCTAAATCCACTGGTAAAATCCGCGATGTCCCATCTTTAATTGTTTAGGAGATCGAGTAAAATGGAGAATAATTGATATTTGAAAATGTGATATATAAACATTTTATTCGTTTGTACCTTTATCAACTCTTAAGAGTAGACTTATAGGACTTATTTTATGTAAAATGAGGTGCTAAATCCACTGGTGAAAACCGCGATGTCCTATCTTGAACCGTTTAGGAGATCGAGTTAATTGGAGAAAAATAGATATTTGAAAATGTGATATATAAACAATTTTTTCGTTTGTACCTTTATCAACTCTTGAGAGTAGACTTATAGGACTTATTTTATGTAAAATGGGGTGCTTAATCCACTGATGAAAACCGCGATGTCCTATCTTTTACCGTTTAGGAGATCGAGTAAAATGGAGAATAATAGATATTTTAAAATGTGATATATAAACATTTTATTCGTTTGTACCTTTATCAACTTTTAAGAGTAGACTTATAGGACTTATTTTATGTAAAATAAGGTGCTAAATCCTCTGGTGAAAACCGCGATGTCCTATCTTGAACCGTTTAGGAGATCGAGTTAAATGGAGCAAAATAGATATTTGAAAATGTGATATATAAACATATTATTCGTTTGTACCTTTATCAACTCTTGAGAGTAGACTTATAGGACTTATTATATGTAAAATGAGGTGCTAAATCCACTAGTGAAAACCGCGATGTCCTATCTTTAACCGTTTAGGAGATCGAGTGAAATGGAGAATAATAGATATTTTAAAATGTGATATATAAATAAGCATTTTATTCGTTTGTACCTTTATCAACTCTTGAGAGTAGACTTATAGGACTTATTTTATGTAAAATGAGGTTTTAAATCCATTGGTTAAAACCGCGATGTCCTATCTTTAACCGTTTAGGAGATGGAGTAAAATGGAGAATAATAGATATTTGAAAATGTGATATATAAACATTTTATTTGTTTGTACCTTTATCAACTCTTGAGAGTAGACTTATAGGACTTAATTTATGTAAAATGAGGTGCCAAATCCACTGGTGAAAACCGCGATGTCCTATCTTTAACCGTTTTGGAGATCGAGTAAAATGGAGAATAATAGATATTTGATAATGTGATATATAAACATTTTATTCGTTTGTACCTTGATCAACTCTTGAGGGTAGACTTATAGGACCTATTTTATGTAAAATGAGGTGCTAAATCCACTGGTGAAAACCGCGATGTCCTATCTTTAATTGTTTAGGAGATCGAGTAAAATGGAGAATAATAGATATTTGAAAATGTGATATATAAACATTTAAATTCGTTTGTACCTTTATCAACTCTTAAGAGTAGACTTATAGGACTTATTTTATGTAAAGTGAGGTGCTAAATCCACTGGTGAAAACCGCGATGTCCTATCTTTAATTGTTTAGGAGATCGAGTAAAATGGAGAATAATAGATATTTGAAAATGTGATATATAAACATTTTATTCGTTTGTACCTTTATCAACTCTTAAGAGTAGACTTATAGGACTTATTTTATGTAAAATGAGGTGCTAAATCCACTGGTGAAAACCGCGATGTCCTATCTTGAACCGTTTAGGAGATCGAGTAAATTGGAGAATAATGGATATTTGAAAATGTGATATATAAACATTTTATTCGTTTGTACCTTTATCAACCCTTGAGAGTAGACTTTTAGGACATATTTTATGTAAAATGAGGTGCTAAATCCACTGGTGAAATCCGCGATGTCCTATCTTTAATTGTTTAGGAGATCGAGCAAAATGGATAATAATAGATATTTGAAAATGTGATATATAAACATTTTATTCGTTTGTACCTTTATCAACTCTTAAGAGTAGACTTATAGGACTTATTTTATGTAAAATGAGGTGCTAAATCCACTGGTGAAAACCGCGATGTCCTATCTTGAACCGTTTAGGAGATCGAGTTAAATGGAGAAAAATAGATATTTGAAAATGTGATATATAAACATTTTTTTCGTTTGTACCTTTATCAACTCTTGAGAGTAGACTTATAGGACTTATTTTATGTAAAATGGGGTGCTTAATCCACTGATGAAAACCGCGATGTCCTATCTTTTACCGTTTAGGAGATCGAGTAAAATGGAGAATAATAGATATTTTAAAATGTGATATATAAACATTTTATTCGTTTGTACCTTTATCAACTTTTAAGAGTAGACTTATAGGACTTATTATATGTAAAATGAGGTGCTAAATCCACTGGTGAAAACCGCGATGTCCTATCTTTAACCGTTTAGGAGATCGAGTGAAATGGAGAATAATAGATATTTTAAAATGTGATATTAAACATTTTATTCGTTTGTACCTTTATCAACTTTTAAGATTAGACTTTTAGGACTTATTTTATGTAAAATAAGGTGCTAAATCCTCTGGTGAAAACCGCGATCTCCTATCTTTAACCGTTTAGGAGATCGAGTAAAATAGAAAATAATAGATATTTGAAAATGTGATATATAAGCATTTTATTTGTTTGTACCTTTATCAACTCTTGAGAGTAGACTTATAGGACTTATTTTATGTAAAATGAGGTGCTAAATCCATTGGTTAAAACCGCGATGTCCTATCTTTAACCGTTTAGGAGATCGAGTAAAATGGAGAATAATAGATATTTGAAAATGTGATATATAAACATTTTATTTGTTTGTACCTTTATCAACTCTTGAGAGTAGACTTATAGGACTTATTTTATGTAAAATAAGGTGCTAAATCCACTGGTGAAAACCGCGATGTCCTATCTTTAACCGTTTAGGAGATTGAGTAAAATGGAGAATAATAGATATTTAAAAATGTGTTATATAAACATTTTATTCAGTTGTCAAAGAATGACGGCTGTCAAAAATGACAGATGTCAAGAATGACAGATGTCAAAAAATGACAAATGTCAAGAATGACAAATGTCAAAAATGACAGATGTCAAAATTGACAGATGTCAAAAAATGACAGATGTCAAAAATGACAAATGTCAAGAATGACAGATGTCAAGAGTGGCAGATGTCAAGAGTGACAGATGTCAAGAATAACAGATATCAAAAAAGACAAATGTCAAGATTGACAACTGTCAAAAAATGACAGATGTCAAAAATGACAGCTGTCAAAAAATCATAGATGTCAAGAATGACAGATGTCTAAAAATGACAGTTGTTATATAACTAATTTTATATAAAATGGTATGCTAAATTGACTGATAACCGCGATGTCCTATCTTTAACCTTTTAGGAGATCAAGTGAAATGGAGAAGAGATATTTGAAAATGTGATATATAAACACTTTATTCGTTTGTACCTTTATCAACTCTTGAGAGTAGACTTATAGGACCTATTATATGTAAAATGAGGTGCTAAATTCACTGGTGAAAACCGCGATGTCCTATCTTTAACCGTTTAGGAGATCGAGTGAAATGGATATTAATAGATATTTGAAAATGTGATATATAAACATTTTATTCGTTTGTACCTTTATCAACTTTTGAGAGTAGACTTATAGGACTTATTTTATGTAAAATAAGGTGCTAAATCGACTGGTGAAAACCGCGATTTCCTATCTTTAACCGTTTAGGAGATCGAGTAAAATGGAGAATAATAGATATTTGAAAATGTGATATATAAACATTTTATTCGTTTGTACCTTTATCAACTCTTAAGAGTAGACTTATAGAACTTATTTTATGTAAAATAAGGTGCTAAATCGACTGGTGAAAACCGCGATTTCCTATCTTTAACCGTTTAGGAGATCGAGTAAAATAGAAAATAATAGATATTTGAAAATGTGATATATAAACATTTTATTCGTTTGTACCTTTATCAACTCTTGATAGTAGACTTATAGGACTTATTTTATGTAAAATGAGGTTTTAAATCCACTGGTGAAAACCGCGATGTCCAATCTTTAACCGTTTAGGAGATGGAGTAAAATAAAATGGAGAATAATAGATATTTGAAAATGTGATATATAAACATTTTATTCGTTTGTACGTTTATCAACTCTTAAGAGTAGACTTATAGAACTTATTTTATGTAAAATAAGGTGGTAAATCGACTGGTGAAAACCGCGATGTCCTATCCTTAACCGTTTAGGAGATCGAGTAAAATAGAAAATAATAGATATTTGAAAATGTGATATATAAACATTTTATTTGTTTGTACCTTTATCAACTCTTGAGAGTAGACTTATAGGACTTAATTTATGTAAAATGAGGTGCTAAATCCACTGGTGAAAACCGCGATGTCCTATCTTTAACCGTTTTGGAGATCGAGTAAAATGGAGAATAATAGATATTTGATAATGTGATATATAAACATTTTATTCGTTTGTACCTTGATCAACTCTTGAGGGTAGACTTATAGGACCTATTTTATGTAAAATGAGGTGCTAAATCCACTGGTGAAAACCGCGATGTCCTATCTTTAATTGTTTAGGAGATCGAGTAAAATGGAGAATAATAGATATTTGAAAATGTGATATATAAACATTTTATTCGTTTGTGCCTTTATCAACTCTTGAGAGTAGACTTATAGGACTTATTTTATGTAAAATGAGGTGCTAAATCCACTGGTTAAAACCGCGATGTCCTATCTTTAACCGTTTAGGAGATCGAGTAAAATGGAGAATAATAGATATTTTAAAATGTGATATAAACATTTGATTCGTTTGTACCTTTATCAACTTTTAAGAGTAGACTTATAGGACTTATTTCATGTAAAATAAGGTGCTAAATCCACTGGAGAAAACCGCGATGTCCTATCTTTAACCGTTTAGGAGATCGAGTAAAATAGAAAATAATAGATATTTGAAAATGTGATATATAAGCATTTTATTCGTTTGTACCTTTATCAACTCTTGAGAGTAGACTTATAGGACTTATTTTATGTAAAATAAGGTGCTAAATCCACTGGTGAAAACCGCGATGTCCTATCTTTAACCGTTTAGGAGATTGAGTAAAATGGAGAATAATAGATATTTAAAAATGTGATATATAAACATTTTATTTAGTTGTCAAAGAATGACGGCTGTCAAAAATGTCAGCTGTCAAAAAATGACAGATGTCAAGAATGACAGATGTCAAAAAATGACAAATGTCAAGAATGACAAATGTCAAAAATGACAAATGTCAAGAATGACAGATGTCATGAGTGACAGATGTCAAGAATGACAGATGTCAAGAATGACAGATGTCAAGAGTGACAGATGTCAAGAGTGACAGATGTCAATAAATGACAGATGTCAAGATTGACAACTGTCAAAAAATGACAGATGTCAAAAATGACAGCTGTCAAAAAATCATAGATGTCAAGAATGACAGATGTGTAAAAATGACAATTGTTATAAAACTAATTTTATATAAAATGGTATGCTAAATTGACTGATAACCGCGATGCCCTATCTTTAACCTTTTAGGAGACAGAGTAAAATGGAGAAGAGATATTTGAAAATGTGATATATAAACACTTTATTCGTTTGTACCTTTATCAACATTTGAGAGTAGATTATAGGACCTATTTTATGTAAAATTAGGTGCTAAATCCACTGGAGAAAACCGCGATGTCCTATCATTAACCGTTTAGGAGATCGAGTAAAATGGAGAATATTAGAAATTTGAATATGTGATATATAAACATTTTATTCGTTTTTACCTTAATCAACTCTTGAGAGTAGACTTATAGTACCTATTTTATGTAAAATGAGGTGCTAAATCCACTGGTGAAAACCGCGATGTGATATCTTTAACCGTTTAGGAGATGGAGTATAATGGAGAATAATAGATATTTGAAAATGTGATATATAAACATTTTATTTGTTTGCACCTTTATCAACTCTTGAGAGTAGACTTATAGGACTTAATTTATGTAAAATGAGGTGCTAAATCCACTGGTGAAAACCGCGATGTCCTATCTTTAACCGTTTTGGAGATCGAGTAAAATGGAGAATAATAGATATTTGATAATGTGATATATAAACATTTTATTCGTTTGTACCTTGATCAACTCTTGAGGGTAGACTTATAGGACCTATTTTATGTAAAATGAGGTGCTAAATCCACTGGTGAAAACCGCGATGTCCTATCTTTAATTGTTTAGGAGATCGAGTAAAATGGAGAATAATAGATATTTGAAAATGTGATATATAAACATTTTATTCGTTTGTACCTTTATCAACTCTTGAGAGTAGACTTATAGGACTTATTTTATGTAAAATGAGGTGCTAAATCCACTGGTGAAAACCGCGATGTCCTATCTTTAACCGTTTAGGAGATCGAGTAAAATGGAGAATAATAGATATTTGAAAATGTGATATATAAACATTTTATTCGTTTGTACCTTTATCAACTTTTGAGTGTAGACTTATAGGACTTATTATATGTTAAATGAGGTGCTAAATCCACTAATGAAAACCGCGATGTCCTATCTTTAACCGTTTTGGAGATCGAGTAAAATGGAGAATAATAGATATTTGAAAATGTGATATATAAACATTTTATTCGTTTGTACCTTTATCAACTCTTAAGGGTAGACTTATAGGACTTATTTTATGTAAAATGAGGTGCTAAATCCACTGGTGAAAACCGCGATGTCCTATCTTTAATTGTTTAGGAGATCGAGTAAAATGGAGAATAATAGATATTTGAAAATGTGATATATAAACATTTTATTCGTTTGTACCTTTATCAACTCTTAAGAGTAGACTTATAGGACTTATTTTATGTAAAATGAGGTGCTAAATCCACTGGTGAAAACCGCGATGTCCTATCTTGAACCGTTTAGGAGATCGAGTAAAATGAAGAATAATGGATATTTGAAAATGTGATATATAAACATTTTATTCGTTTGTACCTTTATCAACCCTTGAGAGTAGACTTTTAGGACATATTTTATGTAAAATAAGGTGCTTAATCCACTGGTGAAAACCGCGATGTAATATCTTTAATTGTTTAGGAGATCGAGTAAAATGGAAAATAATAGATATTTGAAAATGTGATACATAAACATTTTATTCGTTTGTACCTTTATCAACTCTTGAGAGTAGACTTATAGGACTTATTTTATGTAAAATGAGGTGCTTAATCCACTGGTGAAAACCGCGATGTCCTATCTTTAACCGTTTAGGAGATCGAGTAAAATGGAGAATAATGGATATTTGAAAATGTGATATATAAACATTTTATTCGTTTGTACCTTTATCAACCCTTGAGAGTAGACTTTTAGGACATATTTTATGTAAAATGAGGTGCTAAATCCACTGGTGAAAACCGCGATGTCCTATCTTTAATTGTTTAGGAGATCGAGTAAAATGGAAAATAATAGATATTTGAAAATGTGATATATAAACATTTTATTCGTTTGTAACTTTATCAACTCTTATGAGTAGAATTATAGGACTTATTTTATGTAAAATGAGGTGCTAAATCCACTGGTGAAAACCGCGATGTCCTATCTTGAACCGTTTAGGAGATCGAGTTAAATGGAGAAAAATAGATATTTGAAAATGTGATATATAAACATTTTATACGTTTGTACCTTTATCAGCTCTTGAGAGTAGACTTATAGGACTTATTTTATGTAAAATGGGGTGCTCACTCCACTGAAGAAAACCGCGATGTTCTATCTTTTACCGTTTAGGAGATCGAGTTAAATGGAGAAAAATAGATATTTGAAAATGTGATATATAAACATTTTATTCGTTTTTACATTTATCAACTCTTGAGAGTAGATTTATAGGACCTATTTTATGTAAAATGAGGTTCTAAATCCACTGGTGAAAATCGCGATGTCCTATCTCTAACCGTTTAGGAGATCGAGTAAAATGGAGAATAATAGATATTTGATAATGTGATATATAAACATTTTATTCGTTTTTACCTTTATCAACTCTTGAGAGTAGATTTATAGGACCTATTTTATGTAAAATGAGGTTCTAAATCCACTGGTGAAAACCGCGATGTCCTATCTTTAACCGTTTAGGAGATCGAGAAAAATGGAGAATAATAGATATTTGAAAATGTGATATATAAACATTTTATTCGTTTGTACCTTTATCAACTTTTGAGTGTAGACTTATAGGACTTATTATATGTTAAATGAGGTGCTAAATCCACTGGTGAAAACCGCGATGTCCTATCTTTAACCGTTTGGGAGATCGAGTAAAATGGAGAATAATAGATATTTGAAAATGTGATATATAAACATTTTATTCGTTTGTACCTTTATCAACTCTTAAGAGTAGACTTATAGGACTTATTTTATGTAAAATGAGGTGCTAAATCCACTGGTGAAAACCGCGATGTCCTATCTTTAATTGTTTAGGAGATCGAGTAAAATGGAGAATAATAGATATTTGAAAATGTGATATATAAACATTTTATTCGTTTGTACCTTTATTAACTCTTAAGAGTAGACTTATAGGACTTATTTTATGTAAAATGAGGTGCTAAATCCACTGGTGAAAACCGCGATGTCCTATCTTGAACCGTTTAGGAGATCGAGTAAAATGGAGAATAATGGATATTTGAAAATGTGATATATAAACATTTTATTCGTTTGTACCATTATCAACCCTTGAGAGTAGACTTTTAGGACATATTTTATGTAAAATAAGGTGCTTAATCCACTGGTGAAAACCGCGATGTAATATCTTTAATTGTTTAGGAGATCGAGTAAAATGGAAAATAATAGATATTTGAAAATGTGATACATAAACATTTTATTCGTTTGTACCTTTATCAACTCTTGAGAGTAGACTTATAGGACTTATTTTATGTAAAATGAGGTGCTTAATCCACTGGTGAAAACCGCGATGTCCTATCTTTAACCGTTTAGGAGATCGAGTAAAATGGAGAATAATGAATATTTGAAAATGTGATATATAAACATTTTATTCGTTTGTACCTTTATCAACCCTTGAGAGTAGACTTTTAGGACATATTTTATGTAAAATAAGGTGCTTAATCCACTGGTGAAAACCGCGATGTAATATCTTTAATTGTTTAGGAGATCGAGTAAAATGGAAAATAATAGATATTTGAAAATGTGATACATAAACATTTTATTCGTTTGTACCTTTATCAACTCTTGAGAGTAGACTTATAGGACTTATTTTATGTAAAATGAGGTGCTTAATCCACTGGTGAAAACGGCGATGTCCTATCTTTAACCGTTTAGGAGATCGAGTGAAATGGAGAATAATTGATATTTTAAAATGTGATATATAAACATTTTATTCGTTTGTACCTTTATCAACTTTTAAGAGTAGACTTATGGACTTATTTTATGTAAAATAAGGTGCTAAATCCTCTGGTGAAAATCGCGATGTCCAATCTTTAACCGTTTAGGAGATGGAGTAAAATAAAATGGAGAATAATAGATATTTGAAAATGTGATATATAAACATTTTATTCGTTTGTACCTTTATCAACTCTTAAGAGTAGACTTATAGAACTTATTTTATGTAAAATAAGGTGGTAAATCGACTGGTGAAAACCGCGATGTCCTATCCTTAACCGTTTAGGAGATCGAGTAAAATAGAAAATAATAGATATTTGAAAATGTGATATATAAACATTTTATTTGTTTGTACCTTTATCAACTCTTGAGAGTAGACTTATAGGACTTAATTTATGTAAAATGAGGTGCTAAATCCTCTGGTGAAAACCGAGATGTCCTATCTTTAACCGTTTTGGAGATCGAGTAAAATGGAGAATAATAGATATTTGATAATGTGATATATAAACATTTTATTCGTTTGTACCTTGATCAACTCTTGAGGGTAGACTTATAGGACCTATTTTATGTGAAATGAGGTGCTGAATCCACTGGTGAAAACCGCGATGTCCTATCTTTAATTGTTTAGGAGATCGAGTAAAATGGAGAATAATAGATATTTGAAAATGTGATATATAAACATTTTATTCGTTTGTACCTTTATCAACTTTTGAGTGTAGACTTATAGGACTTATTATATGTTAAATGAGGTGCTAAATCCACTGGTGAAAACCGCGATGTCCTATCTTTAACCGTTTGGGAGATCGTGTAAAATGGAGAATAATAGATATTTGAAAATGTGATATATAAACATTTTATTCGTTTGTACCTTTATCAACTTTTGAGTGTAGACTTATAGGACTTATTATATGTTAAATGAGGTGCTAAATCCACTGGTGAAAACCGCGATGTCCTATCTTTAACCGTTTGGGAGATCGAGTAAAATGGAGAATAATAGATATTTGAAAATGTGATATATAAACATTTTATTCGTTTGTACCTTTATCAACTTTTGAGTGTAGACTTATAGGACTTATTATATGTAAAATGAGGTGCTAAATCCACTGGTTAAAACCGCGATGTCCTATCTTTAACCGTTTAGGAGATCGAGTAAAATGGAGAATAATAGATATTTTAAAATGTGATATATAAACATTTTATTCGTTTGTACCTTTATCAACTTTTAAGAGTAGACTTATAGGACTTATTTCATGTAAAAAAGGTGCTAAATCCACTGGAGAAAACCGCGATGTCCTATCTTTAACCGTTTAGGAGATCGAGTAAAATAGAAAATAATAGATATTTGAAAATGTGATATATAAGCATTTTATTCGTTTGTACCTTTATCAACTCTTGAGAGTAGACTTATAGGACTTATTTTATGTAAAATAAGGTGCTAAATCCACTGGTGAAAACCGCGATGTCCTATCTTTAACCGTTTAGGAGATTGAGTAAAATGGAGAATAATAGATATTTAAAAATGTGATATATAAACATTTTATTCAGTTGTCAAAGAATGACGGCTGTCAAAATTGTCAGCTGTCAAAAAATGACCGATGTCAAGAATGACAGATGTCAAAAAATGACAAATGTCAAGAATGACAAATGTCAAAAATGACAGATGTCAAAATTGACAGATGTCAAAAAATGACTGATGTCAAAAATGACAAATGTCAAGAATGACAGATGTCATGAGTGACAGATGTCAAGAATGACAGATGTCAAGAGTGACAGATGTCAATAAATGACAGATGTCAAGATTGACAACTGTCAAAAAATGACAGATGTCAAAAATGACAGCTGTCAAAAAATCATAGATTTCAAGAATGACAGATGTCTAAAAATGACAATTGTTATAAAACTAATTTTATATTAAATGGTATGCTAAATTGACTGATAACCGCGATGCCCTATCTTTAACCTTTTAGGAGACAGAGTAAAATGGAGAAGAGATATTTGAAAATGTGATATATAAACACTTTATTCGTTTGTACCTTTATCAACATTTGAGAGTAGATTATAGGACCTATTTTATGTAAAATGTGGTGCTAAATCCACTGGAGAAAACCGCGATGTCCTATCATTAACCGTTTAGGAGATCGAGTAAAATGGAGAATATTAGAAATTTGAATATGTGATTTATAAACATTTTATTCGTTTTTACCTTAATCAACTCTTGAGAGTAGACTTATAGTACCTATTTTATGTAAAATGAGGTGCTAAATCCACTGGTGAAAACCGCGATGTGATATCTTTAACCGTTTAGAAGATGGAGTAAAATGGAGAATATTAGAAATTTGAATATGTGATTTATAAACATTTTATTCGTTTTTACCTTAATCAACTCTTGAGAGTAGACTTATAGTACCTATTTTATGTAAAATGAGGTGCTAAATCCACTGGTGAAAACCGCGATGTCCTATCTTTAATTGTTTAGGAGATCGAGTAAAATGGAGAATAATAGATATTTGAAAATGTGATATATAAACATTTTATTCGTTTGTACCTTTATCAACTCTTGAGAGTAGACTTATAGGACTTATTTTATGTAAAATGAGGAGCTAAATCCACTGGTGAAAACCGCGATGTCCTATCTTTAACCGTTTAGGAGATCGAGTAAAATGGAGAATAATAGATATTTGAAAATGTGATATATAAACATTTTATTCGTTTGTACCTTTATCAACTTTTGAGTGTAGACTTATAGGACTTATTATATGTTAAATGAGGTGCTAAATCCACTGGTGAAAACCGCGATGTCCTATCTTTAACCGTTTGGGAGATCGAGTAAAATGGAGAATAATAGATATTTGAAAATGTGATATATAAACATTTTATTCGTTTGTACCTTTATCAACTCTTAAGAGTAGACTTATAGGACTTATTTTATGTAAAATGAGGTGCTAAATCCACTGGTGAAAACCGCGATGTCCTATCTTTAATTGTTTAGGAGATCGAGTTAAATGGAGAATAATAGATATTTGAAAATGTGATATATAAACATTTTATTCGTTTGTACCTTTATCAACTCTTAAGAGTAGACTTATAGGACTTATTTTATGTAAAATGAGGTGCTAAATCCACTGGTGAAAACCGCGATGTCCTATCTTGAACCGTTTAGGAGATCGAGTAAAATGAAGAATAATGGATATTTGAAAATGTGATATATAAACATTTTATTCGTTTGTACCTTTATCAACCCTTGAGAGTAGACTTTTAGGACATATTTTATGTAAAATAAGGTGCTTAATCCACTGGTGAAAACCGCGATGTAATATCTTTAATTGTTTAGGAGATCGAGTAAAATGGAAAATAATAGATATTTGAAAATGTGATACATAAACATTTTATTCGTTTGTACCTTTATCAACTCTTGAGAGTAGACTTATAGGACTTATTTTATGTAAAATGAGGTGCTTAATCCACTGGTGAAAACCGCGATGTCCTATCTTTAACCGTTTAGGAGATCGAGTAAAATGGAGAATAATGGATATTTGAAAATGTGATATATAAACATTTTATTCGTTTGTAACTTTATCAACTCTTATGAGTAGAATTATAGGACTTATTTTATGTAAAATGAGGTGCTAAATCCACTGGTGAAAACCGCGATGTCCTATCTTGAACCGTTTAGGAGATCGAGTTAAATGGAGAAAAATAGATATTTGAAAATGTGATATATAAACATTTTATTCGTTTGTACCTTTATCAGCTCTTGAGAGTAGACTTATAGGACTTATTTTATGTAAAATGGGGTGCTCACTCCACTGAAGAAAACCGCGATGTCCTATCTTTTACCGTTTAGGAGATCGAGTTAAATGGAGAAAAATAGATATTTGAAAATGTGATATATAAACATTTTATTCGTTTTTACATTTATCAACTCTTGAGAGTAGATTTATAGGACCTATTTTATGTAAAATGAGGTTCTAAATCCACTGGTGAAAATCGCGATGTCCTATCTCTAACCGTTTAGGAGATCGAGTAAAATGGAGAATAATAGATATTTGATAATGTGATATATAAACATTTTATTCGTTTTTACCTTTATCAACTCTTGAGAGTAGATTTATAGGACCTATTTTATGTAAAATGAGGTTCTAAATCCACTGGTGAAAACCGCGATGTCCTATCTTTAACCGTTTAGGAGATCGAGAAAAATGGAGAATAATAGATATTTGAAAATGTGATATATAAACATTTTATTCGTTTGTACCTTTATCAACTTTTGAGTGTAGACTTATAGGACTTATTATATGTTAAATGAGGTGCTAAATCCACTGGTGAAAACCGCGATGTCCTATCTTGAACCGTTTAGGAGATCGAGTAAAATGGAGAATAATGGATATTTGAAAATGTGATATATAAACATTTTATTCGTTTGTACCATTATCAACCCTTGAGAGTAGACTTTTAGGACATATTTTATGTAAAATAAGGTGCTTAATCCACTGGTGAAAACCGCGATGTAATATCTTTAATTGTTTAGGAGATCGAGTAAAATGGAAAATAATAGATATTTGAAAATGTGATACATAAACATTTTATTCGTTTGTACCTTTATCAACTCTTGAGAGTAGACTTATAGGACTTATTTTATGTAAAATGAGGTGCTTAATCCACTGGTGAAAACCGCGATGTCCTATCTTTAACCGTTTAGGAGATCGAGTAAAATGGAGAATAATGAATATTTGAAAATGTGATATATAAACATTTTATTCGTTTGTACCTTTATCAACCCTTGAGAGTAGACTTTTAGGACATATTTTATGTAAAATAAGGTGCTTAATCCACTGGTGAAAACCGCGATGTAATATCTTTAATTGTTTAGGAGATCGAGTAAAATGGAAAATAATAGATATTTGAAAATGTGATACATAAACATTTTATTCGTTTGTACCTTTATCAACTCTTGAGAGTAGACTTATAGGACTTATTTTATGTAAAATGAGGTGCTTAATCCACTGGTGAAAACGGCGATGTCCTATCTTTAACCGTTTAGGAGATCGAGTGAAATGGAGAATAATTGATATTTTAAAATGTGATATATAAACATTTTATTCGTTTGTACCTTTATCAACTTTTAAGAGTAGACTTATGGACTTATTTTATGTAAAATAAGGTGCTAAATCCTCTGGTGAAAATCGCGATGTCCAATCTTTAACCGTTTAGGAGATGGAGTAAAATAAAATGGAGAATAATAGATATTTGAAAATGTGATATATAAACATTTTATTCGTTTGTACCTTTATCAACTCTTAAGAGTAGACTTATAGAACTTATTTTATGTAAAATAAGGTGGTAAATCGACTGGTGAAAACCGCGATGTCCTATCCTTAACCGTTTAGGAGATCGAGTAAAATAGAAAATAATAGATATTTGAAAATGTGATATATAAACATTTTATTTGTTTGTACCTTTATCAACTCTTGAGAGTAGACTTATAGGACTTAATTTATGTAAAATGAGGTGCTAAATCCTCTGGTGAAAACCGAGATGTCCTATCTTTAACCGTTTTGGAGATCGAGTAAAATGGAGAATAATAGATATTTGATAATGTGATATATAAACATTTTATTCGTATGTACCTTGATCAACTCTTGAGGGTAGACTTATAGGACCTATTTTATGTGAAATGAGGTGCTAAATCCACTGGTGAAAACCGCGATGTCCTATCTTTAATTGTTTAGGAGATCGAGTAAAATGGAGAATAATAGATATTTGAAAATGTGATATATAAACATTTTATTCGTTTGTACCTTTATCAACTTTTGAGTGTAGACTTATAGGACTTATTATATGTTAAATGAGGTGCTAAATCCACTGGTGAAAACCGCGATGTCCTATCTTTAACCGTTTGGGAGATCGTGTAAAATGGAGAATAATAGATATTTGAAAATGTGATATATAAACATTTTATTCGTTTGTACCTTTATCAACTTTTGAGTGTAGACTTATAGGACTTATTATATGTTAAATGAGGTGCTAAATCCACTGGTGAAAACCGCGATGTCCTATCTTTAACCGTTTGGGAGATCGAGTAAAATGGAGAATAATAGATATTTGAAAATGTGATATATAAACATTTTATTCGTTTGTACCTTTATCAACTTTTGAGTGTAGACTTATAGGACTTATTATATGTAAAATGAGGTGCTAAATCCACTGGTTAAAACCGCGATGTCCTATCTTTAACCGTTTAGGAGATCGAGTAAAATGGAGAATAATAGATATTTTAAAATGTGATATATAAACATTTTATTCGTTTGTACCTTTATCAACTTTTAAGAGTAGACTTATAGGACTTATTTCATGTAAAAAAGGTGCTAAATCCACTGGAGAAAACCGCGATGTCCTATCTTTAACCGTTTAGGAGATCGAGTAAAATAGAAAATAATAGATATTTGAAAATGTGATATATAAGCATTTTATTCGTTTGTACCTTTATCAACTCTTGAGAGTAGACTTATAGGACTTATTTTATGTAAAATAAGGTGCTAAATCCACTGGTGAAAACCGCGATGTCCTATCTTTAACCGTTTAGGAGATTGAGTAAAATGGAGAATAATAGATATTTAAAAATGTGATATATAAACATTTTATTCAGTTGTCAAAGAATGACGGCTGTCAAAATTGTCAGCTGTCAAAAAATGACCGATGTCAAGAATGACAGATGTCAAAAAATGACAAATGTCAAGAATGACAAATGTCAAAAATGACAGATGTCAAAATTGACAGATGTCAAAAAATGACTGATGTCAAAAATGACAAATGTCAAGAATGACAGATGTCATGAGTGACAGATGTCAAGAATGACAGATGTCAAGAGTGACAGATGTCAATAAATGACAGATGTCAAGATTGACAACTGTCAAAAAATGACAGATGTCAAAAATGACAGCTGTCAAAAAATCATAGATTTCAAGAATGACAGATGTCTAAAAATGACAATTGTTATAAAACTAATTTTATATTAAATGGTATGCTAAATTGACTGATAACCGCGATGCCCTATCTTTAACCTTTTAGGAGACAGAGTAAAATGGAGAAGAGATATTTGAAAATGTGATATATAAACACTTTATTCGTTTGTACCTTTATCAACATTTGAGAGTAGATTATAGGACCTATTTTATGTAAAATGTGGTGCTAAATCCACTGGAGAAAACCGCGATGTCCTATCATTAACCGTTTAGGAGATCGAGTAAAATGGAGAATATTAGAAATTTGAATATGTGATTTATAAACATTTTATTCGTTTTTACCTTAATCAACTCTTGAGAGTAGACTTATAGTACCTATTTTATGTAAAATGAGGTGCTAAATCCACTGGTGAAAACCGCGATGTGATATCTTTAACCGTTTAGAAGATGGAGTAAAATGGAGAATATTAGAAATTTGAATATGTGATTTATAAACATTTTATTCGTTTTTACCTTAATCAACTCTTGAGAGTAGACTTATAGTACCTATTTTATGTAAAATGAGGTGCTAAATCCACTGGTGAAAACCGCGATGTCCTATCTTTAATTGTTTAGGAGATCGAGTAAAATGGAGAATAATAGATATTTGAAAATGTGATATATAAACATTTTATTCGTTTGTACCTTTATCAACTCTTGAGAGTAGACTTATAGGACTTATTTTATGTAAAATGAGGAGCTAAATCCACTGGTGAAAACCGCGATGTCCTATCTTTAACCGTTTAGGAGATCGAGTAAAATGGAGAATAATAGATATTTGAAAATGTGATATATAAACATTTTATTCGTTTGTACCTTTATCAACTTTTG
The DNA here is from genome assembly GCA_963930825.1 of Silvanus unidentatus. Classification (NCBI taxonomy): domain Eukaryota; kingdom Metazoa; phylum Arthropoda; class Insecta; order Coleoptera; family Silvanidae; genus Silvanus; species Silvanus unidentatus. The sequence continues at coordinate 61,955 of CAWVOD010000011.1, read as the reverse complement.
AGTGTAGACTTATAGGACTTATTATATGTTAAATGAGGTGCTAAATCCACTGGTGAAAACCGCGATGTCCTATCTTTAACCGTTTGGGAGATCGAGTAAAATGGAGAATAATAGATATTTGAAAATGTGATATATAAACATTTTATTCGTTTGTACCTTTATCAACTCTTAAGAGTAGACTTATAGGACTTATTTTATGTAAAATGAGGTGCTAAATCCACTGGTGAAAACCGCGATGTCCTATCTTTAATTGTTTAGGAGATCGAGTTAAATGGAGAATAATAGATATTTGAAAATGTGATATATAAACATTTTATTCGTTTGTACCTTTATCAACTCTTAAGAGTAGACTTATAGGACTTATTTTATGTAAAATGAGGTGCTAAATCCACTGGTGAAAACCGCGATGTCCTATCTTGAACCGTTTAGGAGATCGAGTAAAATGAAGAATAATGGATATTTGAAAATGTGATATATAAACATTTTATTCGTTTGTACCTTTATCAACCCTTGAGAGTAGACTTTTAGGACATATTTTATGTAAAATAAGGTGCTTAATCCACTGGTGAAAACCGCGATGTAATATCTTTAATTGTTTAGGAGATCGAGTAAAATGGAAAATAATAGATATTTGAAAATGTGATACATAAACATTTTATTCGTTTGTACCTTTATCAACTCTTGAGAGTAGACTTATAGGACTTATTTTATGTAAAATGAGGTGCTTAATCCACTGGTGAAAACCGCGATGTCCTATCTTTAACCGTTTAGGAGATCGAGTAAAATGGAGAATAATGGATATTTGAAAATGTGATATATAAACATTTTATTCGTTTGTACCTTTATCAACCCTTGAGAGTAGACTTTTAGGACATATTTTATGTAAAATGAGGTGCTAAATCCACTGGTGAAAACCGCGATGTCCTATCTTTAATTGTTTAGGAGATCGAGTAAAATGGAAAATAATAGATATTTGAAAATGTGATATATAAACATTTTATTCGTTTGTAACTTTATCAACTCTTATGAGTAGAATTATAGGACTTATTTTATGTAAAATGAGGTGCTAAATCCACTGGTGAAAACCGCGATGTCCTATCTTGAACCGTTTAGGAGATCGAGTTAAATGGAGAAAAATAGATATTTGAAAATGTGATATATAAACATTTTATTCGTTTGTACCTTTATCAGCTCTTGAGAGTAGACTTATAGGACTTATTTTATGTAAAATGGGGTGCTCACTCCACTGAAGAAAACCGCGATGTCCTATCTTTTACCGTTTAGGAGATCGAGTTAAATGGAGAAAAATAGATATTTGAAAATGTGATATATAAACATTTTATTCGTTTTTACATTTATCAACTCTTGAGAGTAGATTTATAGGACCTATTTTATGTAAAATGAGGTTCTAAATCCACTGGTGAAAATCGCGATGTCCTATCTCTAACCGTTTAGGAGATCGAGTAAAATGGAGAATAATAGATATTTGATAATGTGATATATAAACATTTTATTCGTTTTTACCTTTATCAACTCTTGAGAGTAGATTTATAGGACCTATTTTATGTAAAATGAGGTTCTAAATCCACTGGTGAAAACCGCGATGTCCTATCTTTAACCGTTTAGGAGATCGAGAAAAATGGAGAATAATAGATATTTGAAAATGTGATATATAAACATTTTATTCGTTTGTACCTTTATCAACTTTTGAGTGTAGACTTATAGGACTTATTATATGTTAAATGAGGTGCTAAATCCACTGGTGAAAACCGCGATGTCCTATCTTTAACCGTTTGGGAGATCGAGTAAAATGGAGAATAATAGATATTTGAAAATGTGATATATAAACATTTTATTCGTTTGTACCTTTATCAACTCTTAAGAGTAGACTTATAGGACTTATTTTATGTAAAATGAGGTGCTAAATCCACTGGTGAAAACCGCGATGTCCTATCTTTAATTGTTTAGGAGATCGAGTAAAATGGAGAATAATAGATATTTGAAAATGTGATATATAAACATTTTATTCGTTTGTACCTTTATCAACCCTTGAGAGTAGACTTTTAGGACATATTTTATGTAAAATGAGGTGCTAAATCCACTGGTGAAAACCGCGATGTCCTATCTTTAATTGTTTAGGAGATCGAGTAAAATGGAAAATAATAGATATTTGAAAATGTGATATATAAACATTTTATTCGTTTGTAACTTTATCAACTCTTATGAGTAGAATTATAGGACTTATTTTATGTTAAATGAGGTGCTAAATCCACTGGTGAAAACCGCGATGTCCTATCTTGATCCGTTTAGGAGATCGAGTTAAATGGAGAAAAATAGATATTTGAAAATGTGATATATAAACATTTTATTCGTTTGTACCATTATCAGCTCTTGAGAGTAGACTTATAGGACATATTTTATGTAAAATGGGGTGCTCACTCCACTGAAGAAAACCGCGATGTCCTATCTTTTACCGTTTAGGAGATCGAGTTAAATGGAGAAAAATAGATATTTGAAAATGTGATATATAAACATTTTATTCGTTTTTACATTTATCAACTCATGAGAGTAGATTTATAGGACCTATTTTATGTAAAATGAGGTTCTAAATCCACTGGTGAAAATCGCGATGTCCTATCTCTAACCGTTTAGGAGATCGAGTAAAATGGAGAATAATAGATATTTGATAATGTGATATATACACATTTTATTCGTTTTTACCTTTATCAACTCTTGAGAGTAGACTTATAGGACTTATTTTATGTAAAATGAGGTGCTTAATCCACTGGTGAAAACCGCGATGTCCTATCTTTAACCGTTTAGGAGATCGAGTAAAATGGAGAATAATAGATATTTAAAAATGTGATATATAAACATTTTATTCAGTTGTCAAAGAATGACGGCTGTCAAAAATGTCAGCTGTCAAAAAATGACAGATGTCAAGAATGACAGATGTCAAAAAATGACAAATGTCAAGAATGACAGATGTCAAAATTGACAGATGTCAAAAAATGACAGATGTCAAAAATGACAAATGTCAAGAATGACAGATGTCATGAGTGACAGATGTCAAGAATGACAGATGTCAAGAGTGGCAGATGTCAAGAGTGACAGATGTCAAGAATAACAGATGTCAAAAAAGACAAATGTCAAGATTGACAACTGTCAAAAAATGACAGATGTCAAAAATGACAGCTGTCAAAAAATCATAGATGTCAAGAATGACAGATGTCTAAAAATGACAGTTGTTATATAAGTAATTTTATATAAAATGGTATGCTAAATTGACTGATAACCGCGATGTCCTATCTTTAACCTTTTAGGAGATCAAGTGAAATGGAGAAGAGATATTTGAAAATGTGATATATAAACATTTTATTCGTTTTTACCTTTATCAACTCTTGAGAGTAGACTTTTAGGACCTATTTTATGTAAAATGAGGTTTTAAATCCCCTGGTGAAAACCGCGATGTCCAATCTTTAACCGTTTAGGAGATGGAGTAAAATGGAGAATAATAGATATTTGAAAATGCGATATATAAACATTTTATGTGTTTGTACCTTTATCAACTCTTTAGAGTAGACTTATAGGACTTAATTTAAGTAAAATGAGGTGCTAAATCCACTGTTGAAAACCGCGATGTCCTATCTTTAACCGTTTTGGAGATCGAGTAAAATGGAGAATAATAGATATTTGATAATGTGATATATAAACATTTTATTCGTTTTTACCTTTATCAACTCTTGAGAGTAGACTTATAGGACTTATTTTATGTAAAATGAGGTGCTAAATCCACTGGTGAAAACCGCGATGTCCTATCTTTAACCGTTTAGGAGATCGAGTAAAATGGAGAATAATAGATATTTGAAAATGCGATATATAAACATTTTATGTGTTTGTACCTTTATCAACTCTTTAGAGTAGACTTATAGGACTTAATTTATGTAAAATGAGGTGCTAAATCCACTGGTGAAAACCGCGATGTCCTATCTTTAACCGTTTTGGAGATCGAGTAAAATGGAGAATAATAGATATTTGATAATGTGATATATAAACATTTTATTCGTTTGTATCTTTATCAACTCTTGAGAGTAGACTTATAAGACCTATTTTATGTAAAATGAGGTGCTAAATCCACTGGTGAAAACCGCGATGTCCTATCTTTAATTGTTTAGGAGATCGAGTAAAATGGAGAATAATAGATATTTGAAAATGTGATATATAAACATTTTATTCGTTTGTACCTTTATCAACTCTTGAGAGTAGACTTATAGGACTTATTTTATGTAAAATGAGGTGCTAAATCCACTGGTGAAAACCGCGATGTCCTATCTTTAACCGTTTAGGAGATCGAGTAAAATGGAGAATAATAGATATTTGAAAATGTGATATATAAACATTTTATTCGTTTGTACCTTTATCAACTTTTGAGTGTAGACTTATAGGACTTATTATATGTTAAATGAGGTGCTAAATCCACTGGTGAAAACCGCGATGTCCTATCTTTAACCGTTTGGGAGATCGAGTAAAATGGAGAATAATAGATATTTGAAAATGTGATATATAAACATTTTATTCGTTTGTACCTTTATCAACTCTTAAGAGTAGACTTATAGGACTTATTTTATGTAAAATGAGGTGCTAAATCCACTGGTGAAAACCGCGATGTCCTATCTTTAATTGTTTAGGAGATCGAGTTAAATGGAGAATAATAGATATTTGAAAATGTGATATATAAACATTTTATTCGTTTGTACCTTTATCAACTCTTAAGAGTAGACTTATAGGACTTATTTTATGTAAAATGAGGTGCTAAATCCACTGGTGAAAACCGCGATGTCCTATCTTGAACCGTTTAGGAGATCGAGTAAAATGAAGAATAATGGATATTTGAAAATGTGATATATAAACATTTTATTCGTTTGTACCTTTATCAACCCTTGAGAGTAGACTTTTAGGACATATTTTATGTAAAATAAGGTGCTTAATCCACTGGTGAAAACCGCGATGTAATATCTTTAATTGTTTAGGAGATCGAGTAAAATGGAAAATAATAGATATTTGAAAATGTGATACATAAACATTTTATTCGTTTGTACCTTTATCAACTCTTGAGAGTAGACTTATAGGACTTATTTTATGTAAAATGAGGTGCTTAATCCACTGGTGAAAACCGCGATGTCCTATCTTTAACCGTTTAGGAGATCGAGTAAAATGGAGAATAATGGATATTTGAAAATGTGATATATAAACATTTTATTCGTTTGTACCTTTATCAACCCTTGAGAGTAGACTTTTAGGACATATTTTATGTAAAATGAGGTGCTAAATCCACTGGTGAAAACCGCGATGTCCTATCTTTAATTGTTTAGGAGATCGAGTAAAATGGAAAATAATAGATATTTGAAAATGTGATATATAAACATTTTATTCGTTTGTAACTTTATCAACTCTTATGAGTAGAATTATAGGACTTATTTTATGTAAAATGGGGTGCTCACTCCACTGAAGAAAACCACGATGTCCTATCTTTTACCGTTTAGGAGATCGAGTTAAATGGAGAAAAATAGATATTTGAAAATGTGATATATAAACATTTTATTCGTTTTTACATTTATCAACTCTTGAGAGTAGATTTATAGGACCTATTTTATGTAAAATGAGGTTCTAAATCCACTGGTGAAAATCGCGATGTCCTATCTCTAACCGTTTAGGAGATCGAGTAAAATGGAGAATAATAGATATTTGATAATGTGATATATAAACATTTTATTCGTTTTTACCTTTATCAACTCTTGAGAGTAGATTTATAGGACCTATTTTATGTAAAATGAGGTTCTAAATCCACTGGTGAAAACCGCGATGTCCTATCTTTAACCGTTTAGGAGATCGAGAAAAATGGAGAATAATAGATATTTGAAAATGTGATATATAAACATTTTATTCGTTTGTACCTTTATCAACTTTTGAGTGTAGACTTATAGGACTTATTATATGTTAAATGAGGTGCTAAATCCACTGGTGAAAACCGCGATGTCCTATCTTTAACCGTTTGGGAGATCGAGTAAAATGGAGAATAATAGATATTTGAAAATGTGATATATAAACATTTTATTCGTTTGTACCTTTATCAACTCTTAAGAGTAGACTTATAGGACTTATTTTATGTAAAATGAGGTGCTAAATCCACTGGTGAAAACCGCGATGTCCTATCTTTAATTGTTTAGGAGATCGAGTAAAATGGAGAATAATAGATATTTGAAAATGTGATATATAAAAATTTTATTCGTTTGTACCTTTATCAACCCTTGAGAGTAGACTTTTAGGACATATTTTATGTAAAATGAGGTGCTAAATCCACTGGTGAAAACCGCGATGTCCTATCTTTAATTGTTTAGGAGATCGAGTAAAATGGAAAATAATAGATATTTGAAAATGTGATATATAAACATTTTATTCGTTTGTAACTTTATCAACTCTTATGAGTAGAATTATAGGACTTATTTTATGTTAAATGAGGTGCTAAATCCACTGGTGAAAACCGCGATGTCCTATCTTGATCCGTTTAGGAGATCGAGTTAAATGGAGAAAAATAGATATTTGAAAATGTGATATATAAACATTTTATTCGTTTGTACCATTATCAGCTCTTGAGAGTAGACTTATAGGACATATTTTATGTAAAATGGGGTGCTCACTCCACTGAAGAAAACCGCGATGTCCTATCTTTTACCGTTTAGGAGATCGAGTTAAATGGAGAAAAATAGATATTTGAAAATGTGATATATAAACATTTTATTCGTTTTTACATTTATCAACTCATGAGAGTAGATTTATAGGACCTATTTTATGTAAAATGAGGTTCTAAATCCACTGGTGAAAATCGCGATGTCCTATCTCTAACCGTTTAGGAGATCGAGTAAAATGGAGAATAATAGATATTTGATAATGTGATATATACACATTTTATTCGTTTTTACCTTTATCAACTCTTGAGAGTAGATTTATAGGACCTATTTTATGTAAAATGAGGTTCTAAATCCACTGGTGAAAACCGCGATGTCCTATCTTTAACCGTTTAGGAGATCGAGAAAAATGGAGAATAATGGATATTTGAAAATGTGATACATAAACATTTTATTCGTTTGTACCTTTATCAACTCTTGAGAGTAGACTTATAGGACTTATTTTATGTAAAATGAGGTGCTTAATCCACTGGTGAAAACCGCGATGTCCTATCTTTAACCGTTTAGGAGATCGAGTAAAATGGAGAATAATAGATATTTAAAAATGTGATATATAAACATTTTATTCAGTTGTCAAAGAATGACGGCTGTCAAAAATGTCAGCTGTCAAAAAATGACAGATGTCAAGAATGACAGATGTCAAAAAATGACAAATGTCAAGAATGACAGATGTCAAAATTGACAGATGTCAAAAAATGACAGATGTCAAAAATGACAAATGTCAAGAATGACAGATGTCATGAGTGACAGATGTCAAGAATGACAGATGTCAAGAGTGGCAGATGTCAAGAGTGACAGATGTCAAGAATAACAGATGTCAAAAAAGACAAATGTCAAGATTGACAACTGTCAAAAAATGACAGATGTCAAAAATGACAGCTGTCAAAAAATCATAGATGTCAAGAATGACAGATGTCTAAAAATGACAGTTGTTATATAAGTAATTTTATATAAAATGGTATGCTAAATTGACTGATAACCGCGATGTCCTATCTTTAACCTTTTAGGAGATCAAGTGAAATGGAGAAGAGATATTTGAAAATGTGATATATAAACATTTTATTCGTTTTTACCTTTATCAACTCTTGAGAGTAGACTTTTAGGACCTATTTTATGTAAAATGAGGTTTTAAATCCCCTGGTGAAAACCGCGATGTCCAATCTTTAACCGTTTAGGAGATGGAGTAAAATGGAGAATAATAGATATTTGAAAATGCGATATATAAACATTTTATGTGTTTGTACCTTTATCAACTCTTTAGAGTAGACTTATAGGACTTAATTTAAGTAAAATGAGGTGCTAAATCCACTGTTGAAAACCGCGATGTCCTATCTTTAACCGTTTTGGAGATCGAGTAAAATGGAGAATAATAGATATTTGATAATGTGATATATAAACATTTTATTCGTTTTTACCTTTATCAACTCTTGAGAGTAGACTTATAGGACTTATTTTATGTAAAATGAGGTGCTAAATCCACTGGTGAAAACCGCGATGTCCTATCTTTAACCGTTTAGGAGATCGAGTAAAATGGAGAATAATAGATATTTGAAAATGCGATATATAAACATTTTATGTGTTTGTACCTTTATCAACTCTTTAGAGTAGACTTATAGGACTTAATTTATGTAAAATGAGGTGCTAAATCCACTGGTGAAAACCGCGATGTCCTATCTTTAACCGTTTTGGAGATCGAGTAAAATGGAGAATAATAGATATTTGATAATGTGATATATAAACATTTTATTCGTTTGTATCTTTATCAACTCTTGAGAGTAGACTTATAAGACCTATTTTATGTAAAATGAGGTGCTAAATCCACTGGTGAAAACCGCGATGTCCTATCTTTAATTGTTTAGGAGATCGAGTAAAATGGAGAATAATAGATATTTGAAAATGTGATATATAAACATTTTATTCGTTTGTACCTTTATCAACTCTTGAGAGTAGACTTATAGGACTTATTTTATGTAAAATGAGGTGCTAAATCCACTGGTGAAAACCGCGATGTCCTATCTTTAACCGTTTAGGAGATGGAGTAAAATGGAGAATAATAGATATTTGAAAATGTGATATATAAACATTTTATTCGTTTGTACCTTTATCAACTTTTGAGTGTAGACTTATAGGACTTATTATATGTTAAATGAGGTGCTAAATCCACTGGTGAAAACCGCGATGTCCTATCTTTAACCGTTTGGGAGATCGAGTAAAATGGAGAATAATAGATATTTGAAAATGTGATATATAAACATTTTATTCGTTTGTACCTTTATCAACTCTTAAGAGTAGACTTATAGGACTTATTTTATGTAAAATGAGGTGCTAAATCCACTGGTGAAAACCGCGATGTCCTATCTTTAATTGTTTAGGAGATCGAGTTAAATGGAGAATAATAGATATTTGAAAATGTGATATATAAACATTTTATTCGTTTGTACCTTTATCAACTCTTAAGAGTAGACTTATAGGACTTATTTTATGTAAAATGAGGTGCTAAATCCACTGGTGAAAACCGCGATGTCCTATCTTGAACCGTTTAGGAGATCGAGTAAAATGAAGAATAATGGATATTTGAAAATGTGATATATAAACATTTTATTCGTTTGTACCTTTATCAACCCTTGAGAGTAGACTTTTAGGACATATTTTATGTAAAATAAGGTGCTTAATCCACTGGTGAAAACCGCGATGTAATATCTTTAATTGTTTAGGAGATCGAGTAAAATGGAAAATAATAGATATTTGAAAATGTGATACATAAACATTTTATTCGTTTGTACCTTTATCAACTCTTGAGAGTAGACTTATAGGACTTATTTTATGTAAAATGAGGTGCTTAATCCACTGGTGAAAACCGCGATGTCCTATCTTTAACCGTTTAGGAGATCGAGTAAAATGGAGAATAATGGATATTTGAAAATGTGATATATAAACATTTTATTCGTTTGTACCTTTATCAACCCTTGAGAGTAGACTTTTAGGACATATTTTATGTAAAATGAGGTGCTAAATCCACTGGTGAAAACCGCGATGTCCTATCTTTAATTGTTTAGGAGATCGAGTAAAATGGAAAATAATAGATATTTGAAAATGTGATATATAAACATTTTATTCGTTTGTAACTTTATCAACTCTTATGAGTAGAATTATAGGACTTATTTTATGTAAAATGAGGTGCTAAATCCACTGGTGAAAACCGCGATGTCCTATCTTGAACCGTTTAGGAGATCGAGTTAAATGGAGAAAAATAGATATTTGAAAATGTGATATATAAACATTTTATTCGTTTGTACCTTTATCAGCTCTTGAGAGTAGACTTATAGGACTTATTTTATGTAAAATGGGGTGCTCACTCCACTGAAGAAAACCACGATGTCCTATCTTTTACCGTTTAGGAGATCGAGTTAAATGGAGAAAAATAGATATTTGAAAATGTGATATATAAACATTTTATTCGTTTTTACATTTATCAACTCTTGAGAGTAGATTTATAGGACCTATTTTATGTAAAATGAGGTTCTAAATCCACTGGTGAAAATCGCGATGTCCTATCTCTAACCGTTTAGGAGATCGAGTAAAATGGAGAATAATAGATATTTGATAATGTGATATATAAACATTTTATTCGTTTTTACCTTTATCAACTCTTGAGAGTAGATTTATAGGACCTATTTTATGTAAAATGAGGTTCTAAATCCACTGGTGAAAACCGCGATGTCCTATCTTTAACCGTTTAGGAGATCGAGAAAAATGGAGAATAATAGATATTTGAAAATGTGATATATAAACATTTTATTCGTTTGTACCTTTATCAACTTTTGAGTGTAGACTTATAGGACTTATTATATGTTAAATGAGGTGCTAAATCCACTGGTGAAAACCGCGATGTCCTATCTTTAACCGTTTGGGAGATCGAGTAAAATGGAGAATAATAGATATTTGAAAATGTGATATATAAACATTTTATTCGTTTGTACCTTTATCAACTCTTAAGAGTAGACTTATAGGACTTATTTTATGTAAAATGAGGTGCTAAATCCACTGGTGAAAACCGCGATGTCCTATCTTTAATTGTTTAGGAGATCGAGTAAAATGGAGAATAATAGATATTTGAAAATGTGATATATAAACATTTTATTCGTTTGTACCTTTATCAACCCTTGAGAGTAGACTTTTAGGACATATTTTATGTAAAATGAGGTGCTAAATCCACTGGTGAAAACCGCGATGTCCTATCTTTAATTGTTTAGGAGATCGAGTAAAATGGAAAATAATAGATATTTGAAAATGTGATATATAAACATTTTATTCGTTTGTAACTTTATCAACTCTTATGAGTAGAATTATAGGACTTATTTTATGTTAAATGAGGTGCTAAATCCACTGGTGAAAACCGCGATGTCCTATCTTGATCCGTTTAGGAGATCGAGTTAAATGGAGAAAAATAGATATTTGAAAATGTGATATATAAACATTTTATTCGTTTGTACCATTATCAGCTCTTGAGAGTAGACTTATAGGACATATTTTATGTAAAATGGGGTGCTCACTCCACTGAAGAAAACCGCGATGTCCTATCTTTTACCGTTTAGGAGATCGAGTTAAATGGAGAAAAATAGATATTTGAAAATGTGATATATAAACATTTTATTCGTTTTTACATTTATCAACTCATGAGAGTAGATTTATAGGACCCATTTTATGTAAAATGAGGTTCTAAATCCACTGGTGAAAATCGCGATGTCCTATCTCTAACCGTTTAGGAGATCGAGTAAAATGGAGAATAATAGATATTTGATAATGTGATATATACACATTTTATTCGTTTTTACCTTTATCAACTCTTGAGAGTAGATTTATAGGACCTATTTTATGTAAAATGAGGTTCTAAATCCACTGGTGAAAACCGCGATGTCCTATCTTTAACCGTTTAGGAGATCGAGAAAAATGGAGAATAATGGATATTTGAAAATGTGATACATAAACATTTTATTCGTTTGTACCTTTATCAACTCTTGAGAGTAGACTTATAGGACTTATTTTATGTAAAATGAGGTGCTTAATCCACTGGTGAAAACCGCGATGTCCTATCTTTAACCGTTTAGGAGATCGAGTAAAATGGAGAATAATAGATATTTAAAAATGTGATATATAAACATTTTATTCAGTTGTCAAAGAATGACGGCTGTCAAAAATGTCAGCTGTCAAAAAATGACAGATGTCAAGAATGACAGATGTCAAAAAATGACAAATGTCAAGAATGACAGATGTCAAAATTGACAGATGTCAAAAAATGACAGATGTCAAAAATGACAAATGTCAAGAATGACAGATGTCATGAGTGACAGATGTCAAGAATGACAGATGTCAAGAGTGGCAGATGTCAAGAGTGACAGATGTCAAGAATAACAGATGTCAAAAAAGACAAATGTCAAGATTGACAACTGTCAAAAAATGACAGATGTCAAAAATGACAGCTGTCAAAAAATCATAGATGTCAAGAATGACAGATGTCTAAAAATGACAGTTGTTATATAAGTAATTTTATATAAAATGGTATGCTAAATTGACTGATAACCGCGATGTCCTATCTTTAACCTTTTAGGAGATCAAGTGAAATGGAGAAGAGATATTTGAAAATGTGATATATAAACATTTTATTCGTTTTTACCTTTATCAACTCTTGAGAGTAGACTTTTAGGACCTATTTTATGTAAAATGAGGTTTTAAATCCCCTGGTGAATACCGCGATGTCCAATCTTTAACCGTTTAGGAGATGGAGTAAAATGGAGAATAATAGATATTTGAAAATGCGATATATAAACATTTTATGTGTTTGTACCTTTATCAACTCTTTAGAGTAGACTTATAGGACTTAATTTATGTAAAATGAGGTGCTAAATCCACTGGTGAAAACCGCGATGTCCTATCTTTAACCGTTTTGGAGATCGAGTAAAATGGAGAATAATAGATATTTGATAATGTGATATATAAACATTTTATTCGTTTTTACCTTTATCAACTCTTGAGAGTAGACTTATAGGACTTATTTTAAGTAAAATGAGGTGCTAAATCCACTGGTGAAAACCGCGATGTCCTATCTTTAACCGTTTAGGAGATCGAGTAAAATGGAGAATAATAGATATTTGAAAATGCGATATATAAACATTTTATGTGTTTGTACCTTTATCAACTCTTTAGAGTAGACTTATAGGACTTAATTTATGTAAAATGAGGTGCTAAATCCACTGGTGAAAACCGCGATGTCCTATCTTTAACCGTTTTGGAGATCGAGTAAAATGGAGAATAATAGATATTTGATAATGTGATATATAAACATTTTATTCGTTTGTATCTTTATCAACTCTTGAGAGTAGACTTATAAGACCTATTTTATGTAAAATGAGGTGCTAAATCCATTGGTGAAAACCGCGATGTCCTATCTTTAACCGATTAGGAGATCGAGTAAAATGGGGAATAATGAATATTTGAAAATGTGATATATAAACATTTTATTCGTTTTTACCTTTATCAACTCTTGAGAGTAGACTTATAGGACCTATTTTATGTAAAATGAGGTTCTAAATCCACTGGTGAAAACCGCGATGTCCTATCTTTAACCGTTTAGGAGATCGAGTAAAATGGAGAATAATGGATATTTGAAAATGAGATATATAAACATTTTATTCGTTTGTACCTTTATCAACCCTTGAGAGTAGACTTATAGGACATATTTTATGTAAAATGAGGTTCTAAATCCACTGGTGAAAACAGCGATGTCCTATCTTTTACCGTTTAGGAGATCGAGTAAAATAGAAAATAATAGATATTTGAAAATGTGATATTTAAACATTTTATTCGTTTTTACCTTTATCAACTCTTGAGAGTAGACTTATAGGACCTATTTTATGTAATATGAGGTGCTAAATCCACTGGTGCAAACCGCGATGTCCTATCTTTAACCGTTTAGGAGATCGAGTAAAATGGAAAATAATAGATATTTGAAAATGTGATATATAAACATTTTATTCGTTTGTACCTTTATCAACTCTTGAGAGTAGACTTTTAGGACCTATTTTATGTAAAATGAGGTTCTAAATCCACTGGTGAAAACCGCGATGTCCTATCTTTAACCGTTTAGGAGATCGAGTAAAATGAAGAATAATAGATATTTGATAATGTGATACATAAACATTTTATTCGTTTGTACCTTTATCAACTCTTGAGAGTAGACTTATAGGACTTATTTTATGTAAAATGAGGTGCTTAATCCACTGGTGAAAACCGCGATGTCCTATCTTTAACCGTTTAGGAGATCGAGTAAAATGGAAAATAATGGATATTTGAAAATGTGATATATAAACATTTTATTCGTTTGTACCTTTATCAACCCTTGAGAGTAGACTTTTAGGACATATTTTATGTAAAATGAGGTGCTAAATCCACTTGTGAAAACCGCGATGTCCTATCTTTAATTGTTTAGGAGATCGAGTAAAATGGAGAATAATAGATATTTGAAAATGTGATATATAAACATTTTATTCGTTTGTACCTTTATCAACTCTTGAGAGTAGACTTATAGGACCTATTTTATGTAAAATGAGGTTCGAAATCCACTGGTGAAAACCGCGATGTCCTATCTTTAACCGTTTAGGAGATCGAGTAAAATGGAGAATAATAGATATTTGATAATGTGATACATAAACATTTTATTCGTTTGTACCTTTATCAACTCTTGAGAGTAGACTCATAGGACCTATTTTATGTAAAATGAGGTTCTAAATCTACTGGTGAAAACCGCGATGTCCTATCTTTAACCGATTAGGAGATCGAGTAAAATGGGGAATAATGAATATTTGAAAATGTGATATATAAACATTTTATTCGTTTTTACCTTTATCAACTCTTGAGAGTAGACTTATAGGACCTATTTTATGTAAACTGAGGTTCTAAATCCACTGGTGAAAACCACGATGTCCTATCTTTAACCGATTAGGAGATCGAGTAAAATGGGGAATAATGAATATTTGAAAATGTGATATATAAACATTTTATTCGTTTTTACCTTTATCAACTCTTGAGAGTAGACTTATAGGACCTATTTTATGTAAAATGAGGTTCTAAATCCACTGGTGAAAACCGCGATGTCCTATCTTTAACCGTTTAGGAGATCGAGTAAAATGGAGAATAATAGATATTTGATAATGTGATATATAAACATTTTATTCGTTTTTACCTTTATCAACTCTTGAGAGTAGACTTATAGGACCTATTTCATGTAAAATGAGGTTCTAAATCCACTGGTGAAAACCGCAATGTCCTATCTTGAACCGTTTAGGAGATCGAGTTAAATGGAGAAAAATAGATATTTGAAAATGTGATATATAAACATTTTATTCGTTTGTACCTTTATCAACTCTTGAGAGTAGACTTATAGGACTTATTTTATGTAAAATGGGGTGCTCAATCCACTGATCAAAACCGCGATGTCCTATCTTTAACCGTTTTGGAGATCGAGTAAAATGGAGAATAATAGATATTTGAAAATGTGATATATAAACATTTTATTCGTTTTTACCTTTATCAACTCTTGAGAGTAGACTTATAGGACTTATTTTATGTAAAATGAGGTGCTAAATCCACTGGTGAAAACCGCGATGTCCTATCTTTAACCGTTTAGGAGATCGAGTAAAATGGAGAATAATAGATATTTGAAAATGTGGTATATAAACATTTTATTCGTTTGTACCCTTATCAACTCTTGAAAGTAGACTTATAGGACTTATTTTATGTAAAATGAGGTGCTAAATCCACTGGTAAAAACCGCGATGTGATATCTTTAACCGTTTAGGAGATCGAGTAAAACGGAGAATAATAGATATTTGAAAATGTGATATATAAACATTTTATTCGTTTTTACCTTTATCAACTCTTGAGAGTAGACTTATAGGACTTAATTTATGTAAAATGAGGTGCAAAATCCACTGGTGAAAACCGCGATGTCCTATCTTTAACCGTTTTGGAGATCGAGTAAAATGGAGAATAATAGATATTTGAAAATGTGATATATAATCATTTTATTTGTTTGTACCTTTATCAACTCTTGAGAGTAGACTTATAGGACTTAATTTATGTAAAATGAGGTGTAATAGAATAGGGTAATAGATATTTGAAAATGTGATATATAAACATTTTATTCGTTTGTACCTTTATCAACTCTTAAGAGTAGACTTATAGAACTTATTTTATGTAAAATAAGGTGCTAAATCGACTGGTGAAAACCGCGATTTCTATCTTTAACCGTTTAGGAGATCGAGTAAAATAGAAAATAATAGATATTTGAAAATGTGATATATAAACATTTTATTCTTTTGTACCTTTATCAATTCTTGATAGTAGACTTATAGGACTTATTTTATGTGAAATGAGGTTTTAAATCCACTGGTGAAAACCGCGATGTCCAATCTTTAACCGTTTAGGAGATGGAGTAAAATAAAATGGAGAATAATAGATATTTGAAAATGTGATATATAAACATTTTATTCGTTTGTACCTTTATCAACTCTTAAGAGTAGACTTATAGAACTTATTTTATGTAAAATAAGGTGGTAAATCGACTGGTGAAAACCGCGATGTCCTATCATTAACCGTTTAGGAGATCGAGTAAAATAGAAAATAATAGATATTTGAAAATGTGATATATAAACATTTTATTTGTTTGTACCTTTATCAACTCTTGAGAGTAGACTTATAGGACTTAATTTATGTAAAATGAGGTGCTAAATCCACTGGTGAAAACCGCGATGTCCTATCTTTAACCGTTTTGGAGATCGAGTAAAATGGAGAATAATAGATATTTGATAATGTGATATATAAACATTTTATTCGTTTGTACCTTGATCAACTCTTGAGGGTAGACTTATAGGACCTATTTTATGAGGTGCTAAATCCACTGGTGAAAACCGCGATGTCCTATCTTTAATTGGTTAGGAGATCGAGTAAAATGGAGAATAATAGATATTTGAAAATGTGATATATAAACATTTTATTCGTTTGTACCTTTATCAACTCTTGAGAGTAGACTTATAGGACTTATTTTATGTAAAATGAGGTGCTAAATCCACTGGTGAAAACCGCGATGTCCTATCTTTAACCGTTTAGGAGATCGAGTCAAATGGAGAATAATAGATATTTGAAAATGTGATATATAAACATTTTATTCGTTTGTACCTTTATCAACTTTTGAGTGTAGACCTATAGAACTTATTATATGTTAAATGAGGTGCTAAATCCACTGGTGAAAACCGCGATGTCCTATCTTTAACCGTTTGGGAGATCGAGTAAAATGGAGAATAATAGATATTTGAAAATGTGATATATAAACATTTTATTCGTTTGTACCTTTATCAACTTTTGAGTGTAGACTTATAGGACTTATTATATGTAAAATGAGGTGCTAAATCCACTGGTCAAAACCGCGATGTCCTATCTTTAACCGTTTAGGAGATTGAGTAAAATGGAGAATAATAGATATTTAAAAATGTGATATATAAACATTTTATTCAGTTGTCAAAGAATGACGGCTGTCAAAAATGTCAGCTGTCAAAAAATGACAGATGTCAAGAATGACAGATGTCAAAAAATGACAAATGTCAAGAATGACAAATGTCAAGAATGACAGATGTCATGAGTGACAAATGTCAAGAATGACAGATGTCAAGAGTGACAGATGTCAAGAGTGACAGATGTCAATAAATGACAGATGTCAAGATTGACAACTGTCAAAAAATGACAGATGTCAAAAATGACAATTGTTATAATACTAATTTTATATAAAATGGTATGCTAAATTGACTGATAACCGCGATGCCCTATCTTTAACCTTTTAGGAGATTGAGTAAAATGGAGAAGAGATATTTGAAAATGTGATATATAAACACTTTATTCGTTTGTACCTTTATCAACATTTGAGAGTAGATTATAGGACCTATTTTATGTAAAATGAGGTGCTAAATCCACTGGAGAAAACCGCGATGTCCTATCATTAACCGTTTAGGAGATCGAGTAAAATGGAGAATATTAGAAATTTGAATATGTGATATATAAACATTTTATTCGTTTTTACCTTAATCAACTCTTGAGAGTAGACTTATAGTACCTATTTTATGTAAAATGAGGTGCTAAATCCACTGGTGAAAACCGCGATGTAATATCTTTAACCGTTTAGGAGATGGAGTATAATGGAGAATAATAGATATTTGAAAATGTGATATATAAACATTTTATTTGTTTGTACCTTTATCAACTCTTGAGAGTAGACTTATAGGACTTAATTTATGTAAAATGAGGTGCTAAATCCACTGGTGAAAACCGCGATGTCCTATCTTTAACCGTTTTGGAGATCGAGTAAAATGGAGAATAATAGATATTTGATAATGTGTTATATAAACATTTTATTCGTTTGTACCTTGATCAACTCTTGAGGGTAGACTTATAGGACCTATTTTATGTAAAATGAGGTACTAAATCCACTGGTGAAAACCGCGATGTCCTATCTTTAATTGTTTAGGAGATCGAGTAAAATGGAGAATAATAGATATTTGAAAATGTGATATATAAACATTTTATTCGATTGTACCTTGATCAACTCTTGAGGGTAGACTTATAGGACCTATTTTATGTAAAATGAGGTGCTAAATCCACTGGTGAAAACCGCGATGTCCTATCTTTAACCATTTAGGAGATCGAGTAAAATATAAAATAATAGATATTTGAAAATGTGATATATAAACATTTTATTCGTTTGTACCTTGATCAACTCTTGAGGGTAGACTTATAGGACCTATTTTATGTAAAATGAGGTGCTAAATCCACTGGTGAAAACCGCGATGTCCTATTTTTAATTGTTTAGGAGATCGAGTAAAATGGAGAATAATAGATATTTGAAAATGTGATATATAAACATTTTATTCGTTTGTACCTTGATCAACTCTTGAGGGTAGACTTATAGGACCTATTTTATGTAAAATGAGGTGCTAAATCCACTGGTGAAAACCGCGATGTCCTATCTTTAACCGTTTAGGAGATCGAGTAAAATATAAAATAATAGATATTTGAAAATGTGATATATAAGCATTTTATTCGTTTGTACCTTTATCAACTCTTGAGAGTAGACTTATAGGACTTATTTTATGTAAAATAAGGTGCTAAATCCACTGGTGAAAACCGCGATGTCCTATCTTTAACCGTTTAGGAGATTGAGTAAAATGGAGAATAATAGATATTTAAAAATGTGATATATAAACATTTTATTCAGTTGTCAAAGAATG
This sequence comes from Silvanus unidentatus, assembly GCA_963930825.1. Taxonomy (NCBI): domain Eukaryota; kingdom Metazoa; phylum Arthropoda; class Insecta; order Coleoptera; family Silvanidae; genus Silvanus; species Silvanus unidentatus. The sequence goes on along the minus strand of CAWVOD010000011.1, from coordinate 42,877 downwards.
ACGGCTGTCAAAAATGTCAGCTGTCAAAAAATGACAGATGTCAAGAATGACAGATGTCAAAAAATTACAAATGTCAAGAATGACAAATGTCAAAAATGACAGATGTCAAAATTGACAGATGTCAAAAAATGACTGATGTCAAAAATGACAAATGTCAAGAATGACAGATGTCATGAGTGACAGATGTCAAGAATGACAGATGTCAAGAGTGACAGATGTCAATAAATGACAGATGTCAAGATTGACAACTGTCAAAAAATGACAGATGTCAAAAATGACAGCTGTCAAAAAATCATAGGTGTCAAGAATGACAGATGTCTAAAAATGACAATTGTTATAAAACTAATTTTATATAAAATGGTATGCTAAATTGACTGATAACCGCGATGCCCTATCTTTAACCTTTTAGGAGACAGAGTAAAATGGAGAAGAGATATTTGAAAATGTGATATATAAACATTTTATTCGTTTTTACCTTAATCAACTCTTGAGAGTAGACTTATAGTACCTATTTTATGTAAAATGAGGTGCTAAATCCACTGGTAAAAACCGCGATGTGATATCTTTAACCGTTTAGGAGATGGAGTATAATGGAGAATAATAGATATTTAAAAATGTGATATATAAACATTTTATTTGTTTGTACCTTTATCAACTCTTGAGAGTAGACTTATAGGACTTAATTTATGTAAAATGAGGTGCTAAATCCACTGGAGAAAACCGCGATGTCCTATCTTTAACCGTTTTGGAGATCGAGTAAAATGGAGAATAATAGATATTTGATAATGTGATATATAAACATTTTATTCGTTTGTACCTTGATCAACTCTTGAGGGTAGACTTATAGAACCTATTTTATGTAAAATGAGGTGCTAAATCCACTGGTGAAAACAGCGATGTCCTATCTTTAATTGTTTAGGAGATCGAGTAAAATGGAGAATAATAGATATTTGAAAATGTGATATATAAACATTTTATTCGTTTGTACCTTTATCAACTCTTAAGAGTAGACTTATAGGACTTATTTTATGTAAAATGAGGTGCTAAATCCACTGGTGAAAACCGCGATGTCCTATCTTGAACCGTTTAGGAGATCGAGTAAAATGGAGAATAATGGATATTTGAAAATGTGATATATAAACATTTTATTCGTTTTTACCTTTATCAACTCTTGAGAGTAGACTTATAGGACCAATTTTATGTAAAATGAGGTGCTAAATCCACTGGTGAAAACCGCGATGTGATATCTTTAACCGTTTAGGAGATCGAGTAAAATGGAGAATAATAGATATTTGAAAATGTGATATATAAATATTTTATTCGTTTTTACCTTTATCAACTCTTGAGAGTAGACTTATAGAACCTATTTAATGTAAAATGAGGTTTTAAATCCACTGGTGAAAACCGCGATGTCCAATCTTTAACCGTTTAGGAGATGGAGTAAAATGGAGAATAATAGATATTTGAAAATGTGATATATAAACATTTTATTTGTTTGTACCTTTATCAACTCTTGAGAGTAGACTTATAGGACTTAATTTATGTAAAATGAGGTGCTAAATCCACTGGTGAAAACCGCGATGTCCTATCTTTAACCGTTTTAGAGATCGAGTAAAATGGAGAATAATAGATATTTGATAATGTGATATATAAACATTTTATTCGTTTGTACCTTGATCATCTCTTGAGGGTAGACTTATAGGACCTATTTTATGTAAAATGAGGTTCTAAATCCACTGGTGAAAACCGCGATGTCCTATCTTTAACCGTTTTGGAGATCGAGTTAAATGGAGAAAAATAGATATTTGAAAATGTGATATATAAACATTTTATTCGTTTGTACCTTTATCAACTCTTGAGAGTAGACTTATAGGACTTATTTTATGTAAAATGGGGTGCTTAATCCACTGATGAAAACCGCGATGCCCTATCTTTTACCGTTTAGGAGATCGAGTAAAATGGAAAATAATAGATATTTGAAAATGTGATATATAAACATTTTATTCGTTTTTACCTTTATCAACTCTTGAGAGTAGATTTAGAGGACCTATTTTATGTAAAATGAGGTTCTAAATCCACTGGTGAAAACCGCGATGTCCTATCTTGAACCTTTTAGGAGATCGAGTTAAATGGAGAAAAATTGATATTTGAAAATGTGATATATAAACATTTTATTCGTTTGTACCTTCATCAACTCTTGAGAGTAGACTTATAGGACTTATTTTATGTAAAATGGGGTGCTCAATCCACTGATCAAAACCGCGATGTCCTATCTTTTACCGTTTAGGAAATCAAGTTAAATGGAGAAAAATAGATATTTGAAAATGTGGTATATAAACATTTTATTCGTTTGTACATTTATCAACTCTTGAGAGTAGATTTATAGGACCTATTTTATGTAAAATAAGGTTCTAAATCCACTGGTGAAAACCGCGATGTCCTATCTTTAACCGTTTAGGAGATCGAGAAAAATGAAGAATAATGGATATTTGAAAATGTGATATATAAACATTTTATTCGTTTGTACCTTTATCAACCCTTGAGAGTAGACTTATAGGACATATTTTATGTAAAATGAGGTGCTAAATCCACTGGTGAAAACCGCGATGTCCTATCTTTAACCGTTTAGGAGATCGAGTAAAATGGAGAATAATAGATATTTGAAGATGTGGTATATAAACATTTTATTCGTTTGTACCCTTATCAACTCTTGAAAGTAGACTTATAGGACTTATTTTATGTAAAATGAGGTGCTAAATCCACTGGTGAAAACCGCGATGTGATATCTTTAACCGTTTAGGAGATCGAGTAAAACGGAGAATAATAGATATTTGAAAATGTGATATATAAACATTTTATTCGTTTTTACCTTTATCAACTCTTGAGAGTAGACTTATAGGACTTAATTTATGTAAAATGAGGTGCTAAATCCACTGGTGAAAACCGCGATGTGATATCTTTAACCGTTTAGGAGATCGAGTAAAATGGAGAATAATAGATATTTGAAAATGTGATATATAATCATTTTATTTGTTTGTACCTTTATCAACTCTTGAGAGTAGACTTATAGGACTTAATTTATGTAAAATGAGGTGTAATAGAATAGGGTAATAGATATTTGAAAATGTGATATATAAACATTTTATTCGTTTGTACCTTTATCAACTCTTAAGAGTAGACTTATAGAACTTATTTTATGTAAAATAAGGTGCTAAATCGACTGGTGAAAACCGCGATTTCCTATCTTTAACCGTTTAGGAGATCGAGTAAAATAGAAAATAATAGATATTTGAAAATGTGATATATAAACATTTTATTCTTTTGTACCTTTATCAATTCTTGATAGTAGACTTATAGGACTTATTTTATGTAAAATGAGGTTTTAAATCCACTGGTGAAAACCGCGATGTCCAATCTTTAACCGTTTAGGAGATGGAGTAAAATAAAATGGAGAATAATAGATATTTGAAAATGTGATATATAAACATTTTATTCGTTTGTACCTTTATCAACTCTTAAGAGTAGACTTATAGAACTTATTTTATGTAAAATAAGGTGGTAAATCGACTGGTGAAAACCGCGATGTCCTATCCTTAACCGTTTAGGAGATCGAGTAAAATAGAAAATAATAGATATTTGATAATGTGATATATAAACATTTTATTCGTTTGTACCTTTATCAACTCTTAAGAGTAGACTTATAGAACTTATTTTATGTAAAATAAGGTGGTAAATCGACTGGTGAAAACCGCGATGTCCTATCCTTAACCGTTTAGGAGATCGAGTAAAATGGAGAATAATAGATATTTGATAATGTGATATATAAACATTTTATTCGTTTGTACCTTGATCATCTCTTGAGGGTAGACTTATAGGACCTATTTTATGTAAAATGAGGTTCTAAATCCACTGGTGAAAACCGCGATGTCCTATCTTTAACCGTTTTGGAGATCGAGTTAAATGGAGAAAAATAGATATTTGAAAATGTGATATATAAACATTTTATTCGTTTGTACCTTTATCAACTCTTGAGAGTAGACTTATAGGACTTATTTTATGTAAAATGGGGTGCTTAATCCACTGATGAAAACCGCGATGCCCTATCTTTTACCGTTTAGGAGATCGAGTAAAATGGAAAATAATAGATATTTGAAAATGTGATATATAAACATTTTATTCGTTTTTACCTTTATCAACTCTTGAGAGTAGATTTAGAGGACCTATTTTATGTAAAATGAGGTTCTAAATCCACTGGTGAAAACCGCGATGTCCTATCTTGAACCGTTTAGGAGATCGAGTTAAATGGAGAAAAATAGATATTTGAAAATGTGATATATAAACATTTTATTCGTTTGTACCTTCATCAACTCTTGAGAGTAGACTTATAGGACTTATTTTATGTAAAATGGGGTGCTCAATCCACTGATCAAAACCGCGATGTCCTATCTTTTACCGTTTAGGAGATCAAGTTAAATGGAGAAAAATAGATATTTGAAAATGTGATATATAAACATTTTATTCGTTTGTACATTTATCAACTCTTGAGAGTAGATTTATAGGACCTATTTTATGTAAAATAAGGTTCTAAATCCACTGGTGAAAACCGCGATGTCCTATCTTTAACCGTTTAGGAGATCGAGTAAAATGGAGAATAATAGATATTTGAAAATGTGGTATATAAACATTTTATTCGTTTGTACCCTTATCAACTCTTGAAAGTAGACTTATAGGACTTATTTTATGTAAAATGAGGTGCTAAATCCACTGGTGAAAACCGCGATGTGATATCTTTAACCGTTTAGGAGATCGAGTAAAACGGAGAATAATAGATATTTGAAAATGTGATATATAAACATTTTATTCGTTTTTACCTTTATCAACTCTTGAGAGTAGACTTATAGGACTTAATTTATGTAAAATGAGGTGCAAAATCCACTGGTGAAAACCGCGATGTCCTATCTTTAACCGTTTTGGAGATCGAGTAAAATGGAGAATAATAGATATTTGAAAATGTGATATATAATCATTTTATTTGTTTGTACCTATATCAACTCTTGAGAATAGACTTATAGGACTTAATTTATGTAAAATGAGGTGTAATAGAATAGGGTAATAGATATTTGAAAATGTGATATATAAACATTTTATTCGTTTGTACCTTTATCAACTCTTAAGAGTAGACTAATAGAACTTATTTTATGTAAAATAAGGTGCTAAATCGACTGGTGAAAACCGCGATTTCCTATCTTTAACCGTTTAGGAGATCGAGTAAAATAGAAAATAATAGATATTTGAAAATGTGATATATAAACATTTTATTCTTTTGTACCTTTATCAATTCTTGATAGTAGACTTATAGGACTTATTTTATGTAAAATGAAGTTTTAAATCCACTGGTGAAAACCGCGATGTCCAATCTTTAACCGTTTAGGAGATGGAGTAAAATAAAATGAAGAATAATAGATATTTGAAAATGTGATATATAAACATTTTATTCGTTTGTACCTTTATCAACTCTTAAGAGTAGACTTATAGAACTTATTTTATGTAAAATAAGGTGGTAAATCGACTGGTGAAAACCGCGATGTCCTATCCTTAACCGTTTAGGAGATCGAGTAAAATAGAAAATAATAGATATTTGAAAATGTGATATATAAACATTTTATTTGTTTGTACCTTTATCAACTCTTGAGAGTAGACTTATAGGACTTAATTTATGTAAAATGAGGTGCTAAATCCACTGGTGAAAATCGCGATGTCCTATCTTTAACCGTTTTGGAGATCGAGTAAAATGGAGAATAATAGATATTTGAAAATGTGATATATAAACATTTTATTTGTTTGTACCTTTATCAACTCTTGAGTGTAGACTTATAGAACTTATTATATGTTAAATGAGGTGCTAAATCCACTGGTGAAAACCGCGTTGTCCTATCTTTAACCGTTTGGGAGATCGAGTAAAATGGAGAATAATAGATATTTGAAAATGTGATATATAAACATTTTATTCGTTTGTACCTTTATCAACTTTTGAGTGTAGACTTATAGGACTTATTATATGTAAAATGAGGTGCTAAATCCACTGGTCAAAACCGCGATGTCCTATCTTTAACCGTTTAGGAGATTGAGTAAAATGGAGAATAATAGATATTTAAAAATGTGATATATAAACATTTTATTCAGTTGTCAAAGAATGACGGCTGTCAAAAATGTCAGCTGTCAAAAAATGTCAGATGTCAAGAATGACAGATGTCAAAAAATGACAAATGTCAAGAATGACAAATGTCAAAAATGACAGATGTCAAAATTGACAGATGTCAAAAATGACAAATGTCAAGAATGACAGATGTCATGAGTGACAAATGTCAAGAATGACAGATGTCAAGAGTGACAGATGTCAAGAGTGACAGATGTCAATAAATGACAGATGTCAAGATTGACAACTGTCAAAAAATGACAGATGTCAAAAATGACAGCTGTCAAAAAATCATAGATGTCAAGAATGACAGATGTCTAAAAATGACAATTGTTATAAAACTAATTTTATATAAAATGGTATGCTAAATTGACTGATAACCGCGATGCCCTATCTTTAACCTTTTAGGAGACAGAGTAAAATGGAGAAGAGATATTTGAAAATGTGATATATAAACACTTTATTCGTTTGTACCTTTATCAACATTTGAGAGTAGATTATAGGACCTATTTTATGTAAAATGAGGTGCTAAATCCACTGGAGAAAACCGCGATGTCCAATCATTAACCGTTTAGGAGATCGAGTAAAATGGAGAATATTAGAAATTTGAATATGTGATATATAAACATTTTATTCGTTTTTACCTTAATCAACTCTTGAGAGTAGACTTATAGTACCTATTTTATGTAAAATGAGGTGCTAAATCCACTGGTGAAAACCGCGATGTAATATCTTTAACCGTTTAGGAGATGGAGTATAATGGAGAATAATAGATATTTGAAAATGTGATATATAAACATTTTATTTGTTTGTACCTTTATCAACTCTTGAGAGTAGACTTATAGGACTTAATTTATGTAAAATGAGGTGCTAAATCCACTGGTGAAAACCGCGATGTCCTATCTTTAACCGTTTTGGAGATCGCGTAAAATGGAGAATAATAGATATTTGATAATGTGATATATAAACATTTTATTCGTTTGTACCTTGATCAACTCTTGAGAGTAGACTTATAGGACTTATTTTATGTAAAATGAGGTGCTAAATCCACTGGTGAAAACCGCGATGTCCTATCTTTAACCTTTTAGGAGACAGAGTAAAATGGAGAAGAGATATTTGAAAATGTGATATATAAACATTTTATTCGTTTTTGCCTTAATCAACTCTTGAGAGTAGACTTATAGTACCTATTTTATGTAAAATGAGGTGCTAAATCCACTGGTAAAAACCGCGATGTGATATCTTTAACCGTTTAGGAGATGGAGTATAATGGAGAATAATAGATATTTAAAAATGTGATATATAAACATTTTATTTGTTTGTACCTTTATCAACTCTTGAGAGTAGACTTATAGGACTTAATTTATGTAAAATGAGGTGCTAAATCCACTGGTGAAAACCGCGATGTCCTATCTTTAACCGTTTTGGAGATCGAGTAAAATGGAGAATAATAGATATTTGATAATGTGATATATAAACATTTTATTCGTTTGTACCTTGATCAACTCTTGAGGGTAGACTTATAGAACCTATTTTATGTAAAATGAGGTGCTAAATCCACTGGTGAAAACCGCGATGTCCTATCTTTAATTGTTTAGGAGATCGAGTAAAATGGAGAATAATAGATATTTGAAAATGTGATATATAAACATTTTATTCGTTTGTACCTTTATCAACTCTTAAGAGTAGACTTATAGGACTTATTTTATGTAAAATGAGGTGCTAAATCCACTGGTGAAAACCGCGATGTCCTATCTTGATCCGTTTAGGAGATCGAGTAAAATGGAGAATAATGGATATTTGAAAATGTGATATATAAACATTTTATTCGTTTTTACCTTTATCAACTTTTGAGAGTAGACTTATAGGACCAATTTTATGTAAAATGAGGTGCTAAATCCACTGGTGAAAACCGCGATGTGATATCTTTAACCGTTTAGGAGATCGAGTAAAATGGAGAATAATAGATATTTGAAAATGTGATATATAAATATTTTATTCGTTTTTACCTTTATCAACTCTTGAGAGTAGACTTATAGAACCTATTTTATGTAAAATGAGGTTTTAAATCCACTGGTGAAAACCGCGATGTCCAATCTTTAACCGTTTAGGAGATGGAGTAAAATGGAGAATAATAGTTATTTGATAATGTGATATATAAACATTTTATTCGTTTGTACCTTGATCAACTCTTGAGGGTAGACTTATAGGACCTATTTTATGTAAAATGAGGTTCTAAATCCACTGGTGAAAACCGCGATGTCCTATCTTTAACCGTTTTGGAGATCGAGTTAAATGGAGAAAAATAGATATTTGAAAATGTGATATATAAACATTTTATTCGTTTGTACCTTTATCAACTCTTGAGAGTAGACTTATAGGACTTATTTTATGTAAAATGGGGTGCTTAATCCACTGATGAAAACCGCGATGCCCTATCTTTAACCGTTTTGGAGATCGAGTAAAATGGAGAATAATAGATATTTGATAATGTGATATATAAACATTTTATTCGTTTGTACCTTGATCAACTCTTGAGGGTAGACTTATAGAACCTATTTTATGTAAAATGAGGTGCTAAATCCACTGGTGAAAACCGCGATGTCCTATCTTTAATTGTTTAGGAGATCGAGTAAAATGGAGAATAATAGATATTTGAAAATGTGATATATAAACATTTTATTCGTTTGTACCTTTATCAACTCTTAAGAGTAGACTTATAGGACTTATTTTATGTAAAATGAGGTGCTAAATCCACTGGTGAAAACCGCGATGTCCTATCTTGATCCGTTTAGGAGATCGAGTAAAATGGAGAATAATGGATATTTGAAAATGTGATATATAAACATTTTATTCGTTTTTACCTTTATCAACTTTTGAGAGTAGACTTATAGGACCAATTTTATGTAAAATGAGGTGCTAAATCCACTGGTGAAAACCGCGATGTGATATCTTTAACCGTTTAGGAGATCGAGTAAAATGGAGAATAATAGATATTTGAAAATGTGATATATAAATATTTTATTCGTTTTTACCTTTATCAACTCTTGAGAGTAGACTTATAGAACCTATTTTATGTAAAATGAGGTTTTAAATCCACTGGTGAAAACCGCGATGTCCAATCTTTAACCGTTTAGGAGATGGAGTAAAATGGAGAATAATAGTTATTTGATAATGTGATATATAAACATTTTATTCGTTTGTACCTTGATCAACTCTTGAGGGTAGACTTATAGGACCTATTTTATGTAAAATGAGGTTCTAAATCCACTGGTGAAAACCGCGATGTCCTATCTTTAACCGTTTTGGAGATCGAGTTAAATGGAGAAAAATAGATATTTGAAAATGTGATATATAAACATTTTATTCGTTTGTACCTTTATCAACTCTTGAGAGTAGACTTATAGGACTTATTTTATGTAAAATGGGGTGCTTAATCCACTGATGAAAACCGCGATGCCCTATCTTTTACCGTTTAGGAGATCGAGTAAAATGGAAAATAATAGATATTTGAAAATGTGATATATAAACATTTTATTCGTTTTTACCTTTATCAACTCTTGAGAGTAGATTTAGAGGACCTATTTTATGTAAAATGAGGTTCTAAATCCACTGGTGAAAACCGCGATGTCCTATCTTTAACCGTTTAGGAGATCGAGTAAAATGGAGAATAATAGATATTTGATAATGTGATATATAAACATTTTATTCGTTTTTACCTTTATCAACTCTTGAGAGTAGACTTATAGGACCTATTTTATGTAAAATGAGGTTCTAAATCCACTGGTGAAAACCGCGATGTCCTATCTTTAACCGTTTAAGAGATCGAAAAAAATGGAGAATAATGGATATTTGAAAATGTGATATATAAACATTTTATTCGTTTGTACCTTTATCAACCCTTGAGAGTAGACTTATAGGACATATTTTATGTAAAATGAGGTGCTAAATCCACTGGTAAAAACCGCGATGTGATATCTTTAACCGTTTAGGAGATCGAGTAAAATGGAGAATAATAGATATTTGAAAATGTGATATATAAACATTTTATTCGTTTGTACCTTTATCAACTCTTAACAGTAGACTTATAGAACTTATTTTATGTAAAATAAGGTGCTAAATCGACTGGTGAAAACCGCGATGTCCAATCTTTAACCGTTTAGGAGATGGAGTAAAATAAAATGGAGAATAATAGATATTTGAAAATGTGATATATAAACATTTTATTCGTTTGTACCTTTATCAACTCTTAAGAGTAGACTTATAGAACTTATTTTATGTAAAATAAATCGACTGGTGAAAACCGCGATGTCCTATCTTTAACCGTTTAGGAGATCGAGTAAAATAGAAAATAATTGATATTTGAAAATGTGATATATAAACATTTTATTCGTTTTTACCTTTATCAACTCATGAGAGTAGACTTATAGGACTTATTTTATGTAAAATGAGGTGCTAAATCCACTGGTGAAAACCGCGATGTCCTATCTTTAACCGTTTGGGAAATCAAGTTAAATGGAGAAAAATAGATATTTGAAAATGTGGTATATAAACATTTTATTCGTTTGTACATTTATCAACTCTTGAGAGTAGATTTATAGGACCTATTTTATGTAAAATAAGGTTCTAAATCCACTGGTGAAAACCGCGATGTCCTATCTTTAACCGTTTAGGAGATCGAGAAAAATGAAGAATAATGGATATTTGAAAATGTGATATATAAACATTTTATTCGTTTGTACCTTTATCAACCCTTGAGAGTAGACTTATAGGACATATTTTATGTAAAATGAGGTGCTAAATCCACTGGTGAAAACCGCGATGTCCTATCTTTAACCGTTTAGGAGATCGAGTAAAATGGAGAATAATAGATATTTGAAAATGTGGTATATAAACATTTTATTCGTTTGTACCCTTATCAACTCTTGAAAGTAGACTTATAGGACTTATTTTATGTAAAATGAGGTGCTAAATCCACTGGTGAAAACCGCGATGTGATATCTTTAACCGTTTAGGAGATCGAGTAAAACGGAGAATAATAGATATTTGAAAATGTGATATATAAACATTTTATTCGTTTTTACCTTTATCAACTCTTGAGAGTAGACTTATAGGACTTAATTTATGTAAAATGAGGTGCTAAATCCACTGGTGAAAACCGCGATGTGATATCTTTAACCGTTTAGGAGATCGAGTAAAATGGAGAATAATAGATATTTGAAAATGTGATATATAATCATTTTATTTGTTTGTACCTTTATCAACTCTTGAGAGTAGACTTATAGGACTTAATTTATGTAAAATGAGGTGTAATAGAATAGGGTAATAGATATTTGAAAATGTGATATATAAACATTTTATTCGTTTGTACCTTTATCAACTCTTAAGAGTAGACTTATAGAACTTATTTTATGTAAAATAAGGTGCTAAATCGACTGGTGAAAACCGCGATTTCCTATCTTTAACCGTTTAGGAGATCGAGTAAAATAGAAAATAATAGATATTTGAAAATGTGATATATAAACATTTTATTCTTTTGTACCTTTATCAATTCTTGATAGTAGACTTATAGGACTTATTTTATGTAAAATGAGGTTTTAAATCCACTGGTGAAAACCGCGATGTCCAATCTTTAACCGTTTAGGAGATGGAGTAAAATAAAATGGAGAATAATAGATATTTGAAAATGTGATATATAAACATTTTATTCGTTTGTACCTTTATCAACTCTTAAGAGTAGACTTATAGAACTTATTTTATGTAAAATAAGGTGGTAAATCGACTGGTGAAAACCGCGATGTCCTATCCTTAACCGTTTAGGAGATCGAGTAAAATAGAAAATAATAGATATTTGATAATGTGATATATAAACATTTTATTCGTTTGTACCTTTATCAACTCTTAAGAGTAGACTTATAGAACTTATTTTATGTAAAATAAGGTGGTAAATCGACTGGTGAAAACCGCGATGTCCTATCCTTAACCGTTTAGGAGATCGAGTAAAATGGAGAATAATAGATATTTGATAATGTGATATATAAACATTTTATTCGTTTGTACCTTGATCATCTCTTGAGGGTAGACTTATAGGACCTATTTTATGTAAAATGAGGTTCTAAATCCACTGGTGAAAACCGCGATGTCCTATCTTTAACCGTTTTGGAGATCGAGTTAAATGGAGAAAAATAGATATTTGAAAATGTGATATATAAACATTTTATTCGTTTGTACCTTTATCAACTCTTGAGAGTAGACTTATAGGACTTATTTTATGTAAAATGGGGTGCTTAATCCACTGATGAAAACCGCGATGCCCTATCTTTTACCGTTTAGGAGATCGAGTAAAATGGAAAATAATAGATATTTGAAAATGTGATATATAAACATTTTATTCGTTTTTACCTTTATCAACTCTTGAGAGTAGATTTAGAGGACCTATTTTATGTAAAATGAGGTTCTAAATCCACTGGTGAAAACCGCGATGTCCTATCTTGAACCGTTTAGGAGATCGAGTTAAATGGAGAAAAATAGATATTTGAAAATGTGATATATAAACATTTTATTCGTTTGTACCTTCATCAACTCTTGAGAGTAGACTTATAGGACTTATTTTATGTAAAATGGGGTGCTCAATCCACTGATCAAAACCGCGATGTCCTATCTTTTACCGTTTAGGAGATCAAGTTAAATGGAGATAAATAGATATTTGAAAATGTGATATATAAACATTTTATTCGTTTGTACATTTATCAACTCTTGAGAGTAGATTTATAGGACCTATTTTATGTAAAATAAGGTTCTAAATCCACTGGTGAAAACCGCGATGTCCTATCTTTAACCGTTTAGGAGATCGAGTAAAATGGAGAATAATAGATATTTGAAAATGTGGTATATAAACATTTTATTCGTTTGTACCCTTATCAACTCTTGAAAGTAGACTTATAGGACTTATTTTATGTAAAATGAGGTGCTAAATCCACTGGTGAAAACCGCGATGTGATATCTTTAACCGTTTAGGAGATCGAGTAAAACGGAGAATAATAGATATTTGAAAATGTGATATATAAACATTTTATTCGTTTTTACCTTTATCAACTCTTGAGAGTAGACTTATAGGACTTAATTTATGTAAAATGAGGTGCAAAATCCACTGGTGAAAACCGCGATGTCCTATCTTTAACCGTTTTGGAGATCGAGTAAAATGGAGAATAATAGATATTTGAAAATGTGATATATAATCATTTTATTTGTTTGTACCTATATCAACTCTTGAGAATAGACTTATAGGACTTAATTTATGTAAAATGAGGTGTAATAGAATAGGGTAATAGATATTTGAAAATGTGATATATAAACATTTTATTCGTTTGTACCTTTATCAACTCTTAAGAGTAGACTAATAGAACTTATTTTATGTAAAATAAGGTGCTAAATCGACTGGTGAAAACCGCGATTTCCTATCTTTAACCGTTTAGGAGATCGAGTAAAATAGAAAATAATAGATATTTGAAAATGTGATATATAAACATTTTATTCGTTTGTACCTTTATCAACTCTTAAGAGTAGACTTATAGAACTTATTTTATGTAAAATAAGGTGGTAAATCGACTGGTGAAAACCGCGATGTCCTATCCTTAACCGTTTAGGAGATCGAGTAAAATAGAAAATAATAGATATTTGAAAATGTGATATATAAACATTTTATTTGTTTGTACCTTTATCAACTCTTGAGAGTAGACTTATAGGACTTAATTTATGTAAAATGAGGTGCTAAATCCACTGGTGAAAATCGCGATGTCCTATCTTTAACCGTTTTGGAGATCGAGTAAAATGGAGAATAATAGATATTTGAAAATGTGATATATAAACATTTTATTTGTTTGTACCTTTATCAACTCTTGAGTGTAGACTTATAGAACTTATTATATGTTAAATGAGGTGCTAAATCCACTGGTGAAAACCGCGTTGTCCTATCTTTAACCGTTTGGGAGATCGAGTAAAATGGAGATTAATAGATATTTGAAAATGTGATATATAAACATTTTATTCGTTTGTACCTTTATCAACTTTTGAGTGTAGACTTATAGGACTTATTATATGTAAAATGAGGTTCTAAATCCACTGGTCAAAACCGCGATGTCCTATCTTTAACCGTTTAGGAGATTGAGTAAAATGGAGAATAATAGATATTTAAAAATGTGATATATAAACATTTTATTCAGTTGTCAAAGAATGACGGCTGTCAAAAATGTCAGCTGTCAAAAAATGTCAGATGTCAAGAATGACAGATGTCAAAAAATGACAAATGTCAAGAATGACAAATGTCAAAAATGACAGATGTCAAAATTGACAGATGTCAAAAATGACAAATGTCAGGAATGACAGATGTCATGAGTGACAAATGTCAAGAATGACAGATGTCAAGAGTGACAGATGTCAAGAGTGACAGATGTCAATAAATGACAGATGTCAAGATTGACAACTGTCAAAAAATGACAGATGTCAAAAATGACAGCTGTCAAAAAATCATAGATGTCAAGAATGACAGATGTCTAAAAATGACAATTGTTATAAAACTAATTTTATATAAAATGGTATGCTAAATTGACTGATAACCGCGATGCCCTATCTTTAACCTTTTAGGAGACAGAGTAAAATGGAGAAGAGATATTTGAAAATGTGATATATAAACACTTTATTCGTTTGTACCTTTATCAACATTTGAGAGTAGATTATAGGACCTATTTTATGTAAAATGAGGTGCTAAATCCACTGGAGAAAACCGCGATGTCCAATCATTAACCGTTTAGGAGATCGAGTAAAATGGAGAATATTAGAAATTTGAATATGTGATATATAAACATTTTATTCGTTTTTACCTTAATCAACTCTTGAGAGTAGACTTATAGTACCTATTTTATGTAAAATGAGGTGCTAAATCCACTGGTGAAAACCGCGATGTAATATCTTTAACCGTTTAGGAGATGGAGTATAATGGAGAATAATAGATATTTGAAAATGTGATATATAAACATTTTATTTGTTTGTACCTTTATCAACTCTTGAGAGTAGACTTATAGGACTTAATTTATGTAAAATGAGGTGCTAAATCCACTGGTGAAAACCGCGATGTCCTATCTTTAACCGTTTTGGAGATCGCGTAAAATGGAGAATAATAGATATTTGATAATGTGATATATAAACATTTTATTCGTTTGTACCTTGATCAACTCTTGAGGGTAGACTTATAGGACCTATTTTATGTAAAATGAGGTGCTAAATCCACTGGTGAAAACCGCGATGTCCTATCTTTAATTGTTTAGGAGACCGAGTAAAATGGAGAATAATAGATATTTGAAAATGTGATATATAAACATTTTATTCGTTTGTACCTTTATCAACTCTTGAGAGTAGACTTATAGGACTTATTTTATGTAAAATGAGGTGCTAAATCCACTGGTGAAAACCGCGATGTCCTATCTTTAACCGTTTAGGAGATCGAGTAAAATGGAGAATAATAGATATTTGAAAATGTGATATATAAACACTTTATTCGTTTGTACCTTTATTAACATTTGAGAGTAGATTATAGGACCTATTTTATGTAAAATGAGGTGCTAAATCCACTGGAGAAAACCGCAGTGTCCTATCATTAACCGTTTAGGAGATCGAGTAAAATGGAGAATATTAGAAATTTGAATATGTGATATATAAACATTTTATTCGTTTTTACCTTAATCAACTCTTGAGAGTAGACTTATAGTACCTATTTTATGTAAAATGAGGTGCTAAATCCACTGGTGAAAACCGCGATGTAATATCTTTAACCGTTTAGGAGATGGAGTATAATGGAGAATAATAGATATTTGAAAATGTGATATATAAACATTTTATTTGTTTGTACCTTTATCAACTCTTGAGAGTAGACTTATAGGACTTAATTTATGTAAAATGAGGTGCTAAATCCACTGGTGAAAACCGCGATGTCCTATCTTTAACCGTTTAGGAGATCGAGTAAAATGGAGAATAATAGATATTTGAAAATGTGATATATAAACATTTTATTCGTTTGTACCTTTATCAACTTTTGAGTGTAGACTTATAGGACTTATTATATGTTAAATGAGGTGCTAAATCCACTGGTGAAAACCGCGATGTCCTATCTTTAACCGTTTGGGAGATCGAGTAAAATGGAGAATAATAGATATTTGAAAATGTGATATATAAACATTTCATTCGTTTGTACCTTTATCAACTTTTGAGTGTAGACTTATAGGACTTATTATATGTAAAATGAGGTGCTAAATCCACTGGTTAAAACCGCGATGTCCTATCTTTAACCGTTTAGGAGATCGAGTAAAATGGAGAATAATAGATATTTTAAAATGTGATATATAAACATTTTATTCGTTTGTACCTTTATCAACTTTTAAGAGTAGACTTATAGGACTTATTTCATGTAAAATAAGGTGCTAAATCCACTGGAGAAAATTGCGATGTCCTATCTTTAACCGTTTAGGAGATCGAGTAAAATATAAAATAATAGATATTTGAAAATGTGATATATAAGCATTTTATTCGTTTGTACCTTTATCAACTCTTGAGAGTAGACTTATAGGACTTATTTTATGTAAAATAAGGTGCTAAATCCACTGGTGAAAACCGCGATGTCCTATCTTTAACCGTTTAGGAGATTGAGTAAAATGGAGAATAATAGATATTTAAAAATGTGATATATAAACATTTTATTCAGTTGTCAAAGAATGACGGCTGTCAAAAATGTCAGCTGTCAAAAAATGACAGATGTCAAGAATGACAGATGTCAAAAAATTACAAATGTCAAGAATGACAAATGTCAAAAATGACAGATGTCAAAATTGACAGATGTCAAAAAATGACTGATGTCAAAAATGACAAATGTCAAGAATGACAGATGTCATGAGTGACAGATGTCAAGAATGACAGATGTCAAGAGTGACAGATGTCAATAAATGACAGATGTCAAGATTGACAACTGTCAAAAAATGACAGATGTCAAAAAATCATAGATGTCAAGAATGACAGATGTCTAAAAATGACAATTGTTATAAAACTAATTTTATATAAAATGGTATGCTAAATTGACTGATAACCGCGATGCCCTATCTTTAACCTTTTAGGAGACAGAGTAAAATGGAGAAGAGATATTTGAAAATGTGATATATAAACATTTTATTCGTTTTTGCCTTAATCAACTCTTGAGAGTAGACTTATAGTACCTATTTTATGTAAAATGAGGTGCTAAATCCACTGGTAAAAACCGCGATGTGATATCTTTAACCGTTTAGGAGATGGAGTATAATGGAGAATAATAGATATTTGAAAATGTGATATATAAACATTTTATTCTTTTGTACCTTTATCAATTCTTGATAGTAGACTTATAGGACTTATTTTATGTAAAATGAGGTTTTAAATCCACTGGTGAAAACCGCGATGTCCAATCTTTAACCGTTTAGGAGATGGAGTAAAATAAAATGAAGAATAATAGATATTTGAAAATGTGATATATAAACATTTTATTCGTTTGTACCTTTATCAACTCTTAAGAGTAGACTTATAGAACTTATTTTATGTAAAATAAGGTGGTAAATCGACTGGTGAAAACCGCGATGTCCTATCCTTAACCGTTTAGGAGATCGAGTAAAATAGAAAATAATAGATATTTGAAAATGTGATATATAAACATTTTATTTGTTTGTACCTTTATCAACTCTTGAGAGTAGACTTATAGGACTTAATTTATGTAAAATGAGGTGCTAAATCCACTGGTGAAAATCGCGATGTCCTATCTTTAACCGTTTTGGAGATCGAGTAAAATGGAGAATAATAGATATTTGAAAATGTGATATATAAACATTTTATTTGTTTGTACCTTTATCAACTCTTGAGTGTAGACTTATAGAACTTATTATATGTTAAATGAGGTGCTAAATCCACTGGTGAAAACCGCGTTGTCCTATCTTTAACCGTTTGGGAGATCGAGTAAAATGGAGAATAATAGATATTTGAAAATGTGATATATAAACATTTTATTCGTTTGTACCTTTATCAACTTTTGAGTGTAGACTTATAGGACTTATTATATGTAAAATGAGGTGCTAAATCCACTGGTCAAAACCGCGATGTCCTATCTTTAACCGTTTAGGAGATTGAGTAAAATGGAGAATAATAGATATTTAAAAATGTGATATATAAACATTTTATTCAGTTGTCAAAGAATGACGGCTGTCAAAAATGTCAGCTGTCAAAAAATGTCAGATGTCAAGAATGACAGATGTCAAAAAATGACAAATGTCAAGAATGACAAATGTCAAAAATGACAGATGTCAAAATTGACAGATGTCAAAAATGACAAATGTCAAGAATGACAGATGTCATGAGTGACAAATGTCAAGAATGACAGATGTCAAGAGTGACAGATGTCAAGAGTGACAGATGTCAATAAATGACAGATGTCAAGATTGACAACTGTCAAAAATGACAGCTGTCAAAAAATCATAGATGTCAAGAATGACAGATGTCTAAAAATGACAATTGTTATAAAACTAATTTTATATAAAATGGTATGCTAAATTGACTGATAACCGCGATGCCCTATCTTTAACCTTTTAGGAGACAGAGTAAAATGGAGAAGAGATATTTGAAAATGTGATATATAAACACTTTATTCGTTTGTACCTTTATCAACATTTGAGAGTAGATTATAGGACCTATTTTATGTAAAATGAGGTGCTAAATCCACTGGAGAAAACCGCGATGTCCAATCATTAACCGTTTAGGAGATCGAGTAAAATGGAGAATATTAGAAATTTGAATATGTGATATATAAACATTTTATTCGTTTTTACCTTAATCAACTCTTGAGAGTAGACTTATAGTACCTATTTTATGTAAAATGAGGTGCTAAATCCACTGGTGAAAACCGCGATGTAATATCTTTAACCGTTTAGGAGATGGAGTATAATGGAGAATAATAGATATTTGAAAATGTGATATATAAACATTTTATTTGTTTGTACCTTTATCAACTCTTGAGAGTAGACTTATAGGACTTAATTTATGTAAAATGAGGTGCTAAATCCACTGGTGAAAACCGCGATGTCCTATCTTTAACCGTTTTGGAGATCGCGTAAAATGGAGAATAATAGATATTTGATAATGTGATATATAAACATTTTATTCGTTTGTACCTTGATCAACTCTTGAGGGTAGACTTATAGGACCTATTTTATGTAAAATGAGGTGCTAAATCCACTGGTGAAAACCGCGATGTCCTATCTTTAATTGTTTAGGAGACCGAGTAAAATGGAGAATAATAGATATTTGAAAATGTGATATATAAACATTTTATTCGTTTGTACCTTTATCAACTCTTGAGAGTAGACTTATAGGACTTATTTTATGTAAAATGAGGTGCTAAATCCACTGGTGAAAACCGCGATGTCCTATCTTTAACCGTTTAGGAGATCGAGTAAAATGGAGAATAATAGATATTTGAAAATGTGATATATAAACACTTTATTCGTTTGTACCTTTATTAACATTTGAGAGTAGATTATAGGACCTATTTTATGTAAAATGAGGTGCTAAATCCACTGGAGAAAACCGCAGTGTCCTATCATTAACCGTTTAGGAGATCGAGTAAAATGGAGAATATTAGAAATTTGAATATGTGATATATAAACATTTTATTCGTTTTTACCTTAATCAACTCTTGAGAGTAGACTTATAGTACCTATTTTATGTAAAATGAGGTGCTAAATCCACTGGTGAAAACCGCGATGTAATATCTTTAACCGTTTAGGAGATGGAGTATAATGGAGAATAATAGATATTTGAAAATGTGATATATAAACATTTTATTTGTTTGTACCTTTATCAACTCTTGAGAGTAGACTTATAGGACTTAATTTATGTAAAATGAGGTGCTAAATCCACTGGTGAAAACCGCGATGTCCTATCTTTAACCGTTTAGGAGATCGAGTAAAATGGAGAATAATAGATATTTGAAAATGTTATATATAAACATTTTATTCGTTTGTACCTTTATCAACTTTTGAGTGTAGACTTATAGGACTTATTATATGTTAAATGAGGTGCTAAATCCACTGGTGAAAACCGCGATGTCCTATCTTTAACCGTTTGGGAGATCGAGTAAAATGGAGAATAATAGATATTTGAAAATGTGATATATAAACATTTCATTCGTTTGTACCTTTATCAACTTTTGAGTGTAGACTTATAGGACTTATTATATGTAAAATGAGGTGCTAAATCCACTGGTTAAAACCGCGATGTCCTATCTTTAACCGTTTAGGAGATCGAGTAAAATGGAGAATAATAGATATTTTAAAATGTGATATATAAACATTTTATTCGTTTGTACCTTTATCAACTTTTAAGAGTAGACTTATAGGACTTATTTCATGTAAAATAAGGTGCTAAATCCACTGGAGAAAATTGCGATGTCCTATCTTTAACCGTTTAGGAGATCGAGTAAAATATAAAATAATAGATATTTGAAAATGTGATATATAAGCATTTTATTCGTTTGTACCTTTATCAACTCTTGAGAGTAGACTTATAGGACTTATTTTATGTAAAATAAGGTGCTAAATCCACTGGTGAAAACCGCGATGTCCTATCTTTAACCGTTTAGGAGATTGAGTAAAATGGAGAATAATAGATATTTAAAAATGTGATATATAAACATTTTATTCAGTTGTCAAAGAATGACGGCTGTCAAAAATGTCAGCTGTCAAAAAATGACAGATGTCAAGAATGACAGATGTCAAAAAATTACAAATGTCAAGAATGACAAATGTCAAAAATGACAGATGTCAAAATTGACAGATGTCAAAAAATGACTGATGTCAAAAATGACAAATGTCAAGAATGACAGATGTCATGAGTGACAGATGTCAAGAATGACAGATGTCAAGAGTGACAGATGTCAATAAATGACAGATGTCAAGATTGACAACTGTCAAAAAATGACAGATGTCAAAAAATCATAGATGTCAAGAATGACAGATGTCTAAAAATGACAATTGTTATAAAACTAATTTTATATAAAATGGTATGCTAAATTGACTGATAACCGCGATGCCCTATCTTTAACCTTTTAGGAGACAGAGTAAAATGGAGAAGAGATATTTGAAAATGTGATATATAAACATTTTATTCGTTTTTGCCTTAATCAACTCTTGAGAGTAGACTTATAGTACCTATTTTATGTAAAATGAGGTTTTAAATCCACTGGTGAAAACCGCGATGTCCAATCTTTAACCGTTTAGGAGATCGAGTAAAATGGAGAATAATAGATATTTGAAAATGTGATATATAAACATTTTATTCGTTTGTACCTTTATCAACTCTTAAGAGTAGACTTATAGGACTTATTTTATGTAAAATGAGGTGCTAAATCCACTGGTGAAAACCGCGATGTCCTATCTTGATCCGTTTAGGAGATCGAGTAAAATGGAGAATAATGGATATTTGAAAATGTGATATATAAACATTTTATTCGTTTTTACCTTTATCAACTTTTGAGAGTAGACTTATAGGACCAATTTTATGTAAAATGAGGTGCTAAATCCACTGGTGAAAACCGCGATGTGATATCTTTAACCGTTTAGGAGATCGAGTAAAATGGAGAATAATAGATATTTGAAAATGTGATATATAAATATTTTATTCGTTTTTACCTTTATCAACTCTTGAGAGTAGACTTATAGAACCTATTTTATGTAAAATGAGGTTTTAAATCCACTGGTGAAAACCGCGATGTCCAATCTTTAACCGTTTAGGAGATGGAGTAAAATGGAGAATAATAGATATTTGAAAATGTGATATATAAACATTTTATTTGTTTGTACCTTTATCAACTCTTGAGAGTAGACTTATAGGACTTAATTTATGTAAAATGAGGTGCTAAATCCACTGGTGAAAACCGCGATGTCCTATCTTTAACCGTTTTAGAGATCGAGTAAAATGGAGAATAATAGTTATTTGATAATGTGATATATAAACATTTTATTCGTTTGTACCTTGATCAACTCTTGAGGGTAGACTTATAGGACCTATTTTATGTAAAATGAGGTTCTAAATCCACTGGTGAAAACCGCGATGTCCTATCTTTAACCGTTTTGGAGATCGAGTTAAATGGAGAAAAATAGATATTTGAAAATGTGATATATAAACATTTTATTCGTTTGTACCTTTATCAACTCTTGAGAGTAGACTTATAGGACTTATTTTATGTAAAATGGGGTGCTTAATCCACTGATGAAAACCGCGATGCCCTATCTTTTACCGTTTAGGAGATCGAGTAAAATGGAAAATAATAGATATTTGAAAATGTGATATATAAACATTTTATTCGTTTTTACCTTTATCAACTCTTGAGAGTAGATTTAGAGGACCTATTTTATGTAAAATGAGGTTCTAAATCCACTGGTGAAAACCGCGATGTCCTATCTTTAACCGTTTAGGAGATCGAGTAAAATGGAGAATAATAGATATTTGATAATGTGATATATAAACATTTTATTCGTTTTTACCTTTATCAACTCTTGAGAGTAGACTTATAGGACCTATTTTATGTAAAATGAGGTTCTAAATCCACTGGTGAAAACCGCGATGTCCTATCTTTAACCGTTTAAGAGATCGAAAAAAATGGAGAATAATGGATATTTGAAAATGTGATATATAAACATTTTATTCGTTTGTACCTTTATCAACCCTTGAGAGTAGACTTATAGGACATATTTTATGTAAAATGAGGTGCTAAATCCACTGGTAAAAACCGCGATGTGATATCTTTAACCGTTTAGGAGATCGAGTAAAATGGAGAATAATAGATATTTGAAAATGTGATATATAAACATTTTATTCGTTTGTACCTTTATCAACTCTTAACAGTAGACTTATAGAACTTATTTTATGTAAAATAAGGTGCTAAATCGACTGGTGAAAACCGCGATGTCCAATCTTTAACCGTTTAGGAGATGGAGTAAAATAAAATGGAGAATAATAGATATTTGAAAATGTGATATATAAACATTTTATTCGTTTGTACCTTTATCAACTCTTAAGAGTAGACTTATAGAACTTATTTTATGTAAAATAAATCGACTGGTGAAAACCGCGATGTCCTATCTTTAACCGTTTAGGAGATCGAGTAAAATAGAAAATAATTGATATTTGAAAATGTGATATATAAACATTTTATTCGTTTTTACCTTTATCAACTCATGAGAGTAGACTTATAGGACTTATTTTATGTAAAATGAGGTGCTAAATCCACTGGTGAAAACCGCGATGTCCTATCTTTAACCGTTTGGGAGATCGAGTAAAATGGAGAATAATAGATATTTGATAATGTGATATATAAACATTTTATTCGTTTGTACCTTGATCAACTCTTGAGGGTAGACTTATAGGACCTATTTTATGTAAAATGAGGTGCTAAATCCACTGGTGAAAACCGCGATGTCCTATCTTTAATTGTTTAGGAGATCGAGTAAAATGGAGAATAATAGATATTTGAAAATGTGATATATAAACATTTTATTCGTTTGTACCTTTATCAACTCTTGAGAGTAGACTTATAGGACTTATTTTATGTAAAATGAGGTGCTAAATCCACTGGTGAAAACCGCGATGTCCTATCTTTAACCGTTTAGGAGATCGAGTAAAATGGAGAATAATAGATATTTGAAAATGTGATATATAAACATTTTATTCGTTTGTACCTTTATCAACTTTTGAGTGTAGACTTATAGGACTTATTATATGTTAAATGAGGTGCTAAATCCACTGGTGAAAACCGCGATGTCCTATCTTTAACCGTTTGGGAGATCGAGTAAAATGGAGAATAATAGATATTTGAAAATGTGATATATAAACATTTTATTCGTTTGTACCTTTATCAACTTTTGAGTGTAGACTTATAGGACTTATTATATGTTAAATGAGGTGCTAAATCCACTGGTGAAAACCGCGATGTCCTATCTTTAACCGTTAAGGAGATCGAGTAAAATGGAGAATAATAGATATTTGATAATGTGGTATATAAACATTTTATTCGTTTGTACCCTTATCAACTCTTGAGAGTAGACTTATAGGACTTATTTTATGTAAAATGAGGTGCTAAATCCACTGCTGAAAACCGCGATGTCCTATCTTTAACCGTTAAGGAGATCGAGTAAAATGGAGAATAATAGATATTTGAAAATGTGATATATAAACATTTTATTCGTTTGTACCTTGATCAACTCTTGAGGGTAGACTTATAGGACATATTTTATGTAAAATGAGGTGCTAAATCCACTGGTAAAAACCGAGACGTCCTATCTTTAACCGTTTAGGAGATCGAGTAAAATTGAGAATAATAGATATTTGAAAATGTGATATATAAAAATTTTATTCGATTGTACCTTTATCAACTCTTGAGAGTAGACTTATAGGACTTATTTTATGTAAAATGAGGTGCTTAATCCACTGGTGAAAACCGCGATGTCCTATCTTTAACCGTTAAGGAGATGGAGAAAAATGGAGAATAATAGATATTTGAAAATGTGATATATAAACATTTTATTCGTTTTTACCTTTATCAACTCTTGAGAGTAGACTTAGAGGACCTATTTTATGTAAAATGAGGTGCTAAATCCACTGGTGGAAACCGCGATGTCCTATCTTTAACCGTTTAGGAGATCGAGTAAAATGGAGAAAAATAGATACTTGAAAATGTGATATACAAAAATTTTATTCGTTTGTACCTTTATGAACTCTTGAGAGTAGACTTATAGGACCTATTTTATGTAAAATGGGGTGCTTAATCCACTGGTGAAAACCGCGATGTCCTATCTTGAACCATTTAGGAGATCGAGTAAAATGGAGAAAAATAGATATTTGAAAATGTGATATATAAACATTTTATTCGTTTTTACCTTTATCAACTCTTGAAAGTAGACTTATAGGACCTATTTTATGTAAAATGAGGTGCTAAATTCACTTTTGAAAACCGCGATGTCTTATCTTTAACCGTTTAGGAGATCGAGTAAAATGGAAAATAATAGATATTTGATAATGTGATATATAAACATTTTATTCGTTTGTACCTTTATCAACTCTTGAGAGTAGACTTATAGGACTTATTTTATGTAAAATGAGGTGCTAAATCCACTGGTGAAAACCCCGATGTCCTATCTTGAACCGTTTAGGAGATCGAGTAAAATGGATATTAATAGATATTTAAAAATGTGATATATAAACATTTTATTCGTTTGTACCTTTATCAACTTTTGAGAGTAGACTTATAGGACTTATTATATGTAAAATGAGGTGCTAAATCCACTGGTGAAAACCGCTATGTCCTATCTTTAACCATTTAGGATATCGAGTAAAATGGATATTAATAGATATTTGAAAATGTGATATATAATCATTTTATTCGTTTGTACCTTTATCAACTCTTGAGAGTAGACTTATAATAGTTATTTTATGTAAAATGAGGTGCTAAATCCACTGGTGAAATCCGCGATGTCCTATCTTTAACCGTTTAGGAGATCGAGTAAAATGGAGAATAATAGATATTTGAAAATGTGATATATAAACATTTTATTCGTTTTTACCTTTATCAACTCTTGAGAGAAGACTTATAGGACCTATTTTATGTAAAATGAGGTGCTAAATTCACTGGTGAAAACCACGATGTCCTATCTTGAACCGTTTAGGAGATCGAGTAAAATAAAGAATAATAGATATTTGATAATGTGATATATAAACATTTTATTCGTTTGTACCTTTATCAACTCTTGAGAGTAGACTTATAGGACTTATTTTATGTAGAATGAGGTGCTAAATCCACTGGTGAAAACCCCGATGTCCTATCTTGAACCGTTTAGGAGATCGAGTAAAATGGAGAAAAATAGATATTTGAAAATGTGATATATAAACATTTTATTCGTTTTTACCTTTATCATCTCTTGAAAGTAGACTTATAGGACCTATTTTATGTAAAATGAGGTGCTAAATTCACTGGTGAAAACCGCGATGTCCTATCTTTAACCGTTTAGGAGATCGAGTAAAATGGAGAATAATAGATATTTGATAATGTGATATATAAACATTTTATTCGTTTGTACCTTTATCAACTCTTGAGAGTAGACTTATAGGACTTATTTTATGTAAAATGAGGTGCTAAATCCACTGGTGAAAACCCCGATGTCCTATCTTGAACCGTTTAGGAGATCGAGTAAAATGGATATTAATAGATATTTGAAAATATGATATATAAACATTTTATTCGTTTGTACCTTTATCAACTTTTGAGAGTAGACTAATAGGACTTATTATATGTAAAATGAGGTGCTAAATCCTCTGGTGAAAACCGCGATGTCCTATCTTTAACCGTTTTGGGGATCGAGTAAAATGGAAAATAATAGATATTTGAAAATGTGATATAAATCATTTTATTCGTTTGTACCTTGATCAACTCTTGAGGGTAGACTTATAGGACCTATTTTATGTAAAATGAGGTGCTAAATCCACTGGTGAAAACCGCGATGTCCTATCTTCAACCGTTTTGGAGATCGAGTAAAATGGAGAATAATAGATATTTGATAATGTGATAAATAAACATTTTATTCGTTTGTACCTTTATCAACTCTTGAGAGTAGACTTATAGGACTTATTTTATGTAAAATGAGGTGCTAAATCCACTCGTGAAAACCGCGATGTCCAATCTTTAACCGTTGAGGAGATCGAGTAAAATAGAAAATAATAGATATTTGAAAATGTGATATATAAACATTTTATTCGTGTGTACCTTTATCAACTCTTGAGAGTAGACTTATAGGACTTATTTTATGTAACATAAGGTGCTAAATCCACTGGTGAAAACCGCGATGTCCTATCTTGAACCGTTTAGGAGATCGAGTAAAATGGAGAATAATAGATATTTGAAAATGTGATATATAAACATTTTGTTCGTTTGCACCTTGATCAACTCTTAAGAGTAGACTTATAGGAGTTATTTTATGTAAAATGAGGTGCTAAATCTACTGGTGAAAACCCCGATGTCCTATCTTGAACCGTTTAGGAGACCGAGTAAAATGGATATTAATAGATATTTGAAAATGTGATATATAAACATTTTATTCGTTTGTACCTTTATCAACTTTTGAGAGTAGACTAATAGGATTTATTATATGTAAAATGAGGTGCTAAATCCACTGATGAAAACCGCGATGTCCTATCTTTAACCGTTTAGGATATCGAGTAAAATGGATATTAATAGATATTTGAAAATGTGATATATAAACATTTTATTCATTTGTACCTTTATCAACTCTTGAGAGTAGACTTATAGGAGTTATTTGATGTAAAATGAGGTGCTAAATCCACTCGTTAAAACCGCGATGTCCTATCTTTAACCGTTTAGGAGATCGAGAAAAATGGAGAATAATAGATATTTGAAAATGTGATATATAAACATTTTATTCGTTTGTACCTTAATCAACTCTTGAGAGTAGACTTATAGGACTTATTTTATGTAAAATGATGTGCTAAATCCACTAGTGAAAACCGCGATGTCCTATCTTTAACCGTTTAGAAGATCGAGTAAAATGGAGAATATTGGATATTTGAAAATGTGATATATAAACATTTTATTCGTTTGTACCTTTATCAACCCTTGAGAGTAGACTTGTAGGACCTATTTTATGTAAAATGAGGTGCTAAATCCACTGGTGAAGACCGCGATGTGATATCTTTAACCGTTTAGGAGATCGAGTAAAATGAAGAATAATAGATATTTTATAATGTGATATATAAACATTTTATTCGTTTGTACCTTTATCAACTCTTAAAGTGGTGCAACTTTGTTGTTTGCCACCTGTTATACCGATCTTAGCTTTTTCTTGTAAAATCAGATGAAAAAATTCTATGTGATAGAGAAAAAAATTCTATACATTTTGTTAGTTTCACATTTTTTGTTATTAGTTTTCACGGCATGAAAAAAATTTTATAAAACTTGACACAAAGGACACTTTGAGGTTCACACATTAAACACTTTTTTTAAACACAAAAATTCAAAAATCGAGCACTAACAAAATTAAGATTAATGTTTTTTATTTCATGTTGTGAAATCCGATCTCTGAAAGTTCGGTATTAACGGAGATAATGTACCATAAAAAATGTGAAACTTGATACTTTTTCATAATATAAACAAAATAAACATAGCCGTGACAAAATTGCAGCCGGGAGAGAGCGCATATGACAGATTGGGCAAATTTATCAATTATATCAATTGTACTTTAAAAATAGTTTTTTTTAAAACGCAGTGTATCTCTCTGGGCTGAAATGAGAAAGTAAGTCGAAAGTAACTAGGGGTAAGTTATAAATAATTGTTATAATGTATAATGTTTTTGTAATGTAGAACGACAATAATGGGCAACAGTTCCAGTCAGCAAAAAATTTTTTTGCGTCATTTGTGAAAACCTTTAAGTGTTTCAGGAAAATTCCACCAGATGGCGCTACCGATGGTACCGAATGTACCGACCGGTAACCGCGGTCGCGTTAACAAAAATCCAACCGCGTTAAGAGTAGACTTATAGGACTTATTTTATGTAAAATGAGGTGCTTAATCCACTGGTGAAAACCGCGATGTGATATCTTTAACCGTTTAGGAGATCGAGTAAAATGAAGAATAATAGATATTTGAAAATGTGATATATAAACATTTTATTCGTTTTTACCTTTATCAACTCTTGAGAGTAGATTTATAGGACCTATATTATGTAAAATGAGGTTCTAAATCCACTGGTGAAAACCGCGATGTACTATCTTTAACCGTTTAGGAGATCGAGTAAAATGAAGAATAATAGATATTTGAAAATGTGATATATAAACATTTTATTCGTTTTTACCTTTATCAACTCTTGAGAGTAGATTTATAGGACCTATATTATGTAAAATGAGGTTCTAAATCCACTGGTGAAAACCGCGATGTACTATCTTTAACCGTTTAGGAGATCGAGTAAAATGAAGAATAATAGATATTTGATAATGTGATATATAAACATTTTATTCGTTTGTACCTTTATCAACTCTTGAGAGTAGACTTATAGGACTTATTTTATGTAAAATGAGGTGCTTAATCCACTGGTGAAACCGCGATGCCCTATCTTTAACCGTTTAGGAGATCGAGTAAAATGGAGAATAATAGATATTTGAAAATGTGATATATAAACATTTTATTCGTTTGTACCTTTATCAACTCTTGAGAGTAGACTTTTAGGTCTTATTTTATGTAAAATGAGGTGCTAAATCCACTGGTGAAATCCGCGATGTCCTATCTTTAACCGTTTAGGAGATCGAGTAAAATGGATATTAATAGATATTTGAAAATGTGATATATAAACATTTTATTCGTTTGTACCTTTATCAACTCTTGAGAGTAGACTTATAGGACTTATTTTATGTAAAATGAGGTGCTAAATCCACTGGTGAAAACCGCGATGTCCTATCTTGAACCGTTTAGGAGATCGAGTAAAATGGAGAATAATAGATATTTGAAAATGTGATATATAAACAATTTGTTCGTTTGCACCTTGATCAACTCTTGAGAGTAGACTTATAGGAGTTATTTTATGTAAAATGAGGTGCTAAATCTACTGGTGAAAACCCCGATGTCCTATCTTGAACCGTTTAGGAGACCGAGTAAAATGGATATTAATAGATATTTGAAAATGTGATATATAAACATTTTATTCGTTTGTACCTTTATCAACTTTTGAGAGTAGACTAATAGGATTTATTATAAGTAAAATGAGGTGCTAAATCCATTGGTGAAAACCGCGATGTCCTATCTTTAACCGTTTAGGATATCGAGTAAAATGGATATTAATAGATATTTGAAAATGTGATATATAAACATTTTATTCATTTGTACCTTTATCAACTCTTGAGAGTAGACTTATAGGAGTTATTTGATGTAAAATGAGGTGCTAAATCTACTGGTGAAAACCGCGATGTCCTATCTTTAACCGTTTAGGAGATCGAGAAAAATGGAGAATAATAGATATTTGAAAATGTGATATATAAACATTTTATTCGTTTGTACCTTAATCAACTCTTGAGAGTAGACTTATAGGACTTATTTTATGTAAAATGATATGCTAAATCCACTGGTGAAAACCGCGATGTCCTATCTTTAACCGTTTAGGAGATCGAGTAAAATGGAGAATATTGGATATTTGAAAATGTGATATATAAACATTTTATTCGTTTGTACCTTAATCAACTCTTAAGAGTAGACTTATAGGACTTATTTTATGTAAAATGAGGTGCTTAATCCACTGGTGAAAACCGCGATGTCCTATCTTTAACCGTTTAGGAGATCGAGTAAAATGGAGAATAATGGATATTTGAAAATGTGATATATAAACATTTTATTCGTTTGTACCTTTATCAACCCTTGAGAGTAGACTTATAGGACCTATTTTATGTAAAATGAGGTGCTAAATCCACTGGTGAAGACCGCGATGTGATATCTTTAACCGTTTAGGAGATCGAGTAAAATGAAGAATAATAGATATTTGATAATGTGGTATATAAACATTTTATTCGTTTGTACCTTTATCAACTCTTAAGAGTAGACTTATAGGACTTATTTTATGTAAAATGAGGTGCTTAATCCACTGGTGAAAACCGCGATGTGATATCTTTAACCGTTTAGGAGATCGAGTAAAATGGAAAATAATAGATATTTGAAAATGTGATATATAAACATTTTATTCGTTTTTACCTTTATCAACTCTTGAGAGTAGATTTAGAGGACCTATTTTATGTAAAATGAGGTTCTAAATCCACTGGTGAAAACCGCGATGTCCTATCTTTAACCGTTTAGGAGATCGAGTAAAATGGAGAATAATAGATATTTGATAATGTGATATATAAACATTTTATTCGTTTTTACCTTTATCAACTCTTGAGAGTAGACTTATAGGACCTATTTTATGTAAAATGAGGTTCTAAATCCACTGGTGAAAACCGCGATGTCCTATCTTTAACCGTTTAAGAGATCGAAAAAAATGGAGAATAATGGATATTTGAAAATGTGATATATAAACATTTTATTCGTTTGTACCTTTATCAACCCTTGAGAGTAGACTTATAGGACATATTTTATGTAAAATGAGGTGCTAAATCCACTGGTAAAAACCGCGATGTGATATCTTTAACCGTTTAGGAGATCGAGTAAAATGGAGAATAATAGATATTTGAAAATGTGATATATAAACATTTTATTCGTTTGTACCTTTATCAACTCTTAACAGTAGACTTATAGAACTTATTTTATGTAAAATAAGGTGCTAAATCGACTGGTGAAAACCGCGATGTCCAATCTTTAACCGTTTAGGAGATGGAGTAAAATAAAATGGAGAATAATAGATATTTGAAAATGTGATATATAAACATTTTATTCGTTTGTACCTTTATCAACTCTTAAGAGTAGACTTATAGAACTTATTTTATGTAAAATAAATCGACTGGTGAAAACCGCGATGTCCTATCTTTAACCGTTTAGGAGATCGAGTAAAATAGAAAATAATTGATATTTGAAAATGTGATATATAAACATTTTATTCGTTTTTACCTTTATCAACTCATGAGAGTAGACTTATAGGACTTATTTTATGTAAAATGAGGTGCTAAATCCACTGGTGAAAACCGCGATGTCCTATCTTTAACCGTTTGGGAGATCGAGTAAAATGGAGAATAATAGGTATTTGATAATGTGATATATAAACATTTTATTCGTTTGTACCTTGATCAACTCTTGAGGGTAGACTTATAGGACCTATTTTATGTAAAATGAGGTGCTAAATCCACTGGTGAAAACCGCGATGTCCTATCTTTAATTGTTTAGGAGATCGAGTAAAATGGAGAATAATAGATATTTGAAAATGTGATATATAAACATTTTATTCGTTTGTACCTTTATCAACTCTTGAGAGTAGACTTATAGGACTTATTTTATGTAAAATGAGGTGCTAAATCCACTGGTGAAAACCGCGATGTCCTATCTTTAACCGTTTAGGAGATCGAGTAAAATGGAGAATAATAGATATTTGAAAATGTGATATATAAACATTTTATTCGTTTGTACCTTTATCAACTTTTGAGTGTAGACTTATAGGACTTATTATATGTTAAATGAGGTGCTAAATCCACTGGTGAAAACCGCGATGTCCTATCTTTAACCGTTTGGGAGATCGAGTAAAATGGAGAATAATAGATATTTGAAAATGTGATATATAAACATTTTATTCGTTTGTACCTTTATCAACTTTTGAGTGTAGACTTATAGGACTTATTATATGTTAAATGAGGTGCTAAATCCACTGGTGAAAACCGCGATGTCCTATCTTTAACCGTTAAGGAGATCGAGTAAAATGGAGAATAATAGATATTTGATAATGTGGTATATAAACATTTTATTCGTTTGTACCCTTATCAACTCTTGAGAGTAGACTTATAGGACTTATTTTATGTAAAATGAGGTGCTAAATCCACTGCTGAAAACCGCGATGTCCTATCTTTAACCGTTAAGGTGATCGAGTAAAATGGAGAATAATAGATATTTGAAAATGTGATATATAAACATTTTATTCGTTTGTACCTTGATCAACTCTTGAGGGTAGACTTATAGGACATATTTTATGTAAAATGAGGTGCTAAATCCACTGGTAAAAACCGAGACGTCCTATCTTTAACCGTTTAGGAGATCGAGTAAAATTGAGAATAATAGATATTTGAAAATGTGATATATAAAAATTTTATTCGATTGTACCTTTATCAACTCTTGAGAGTAGACTTATAGGACTTATTTTATGTAAAATGAGGTGCTTAATCCACTGGTGAAAACCGCGATGTCCTATCTTTAACCGTTAAGGAGATGGAGAAAAATGGAGAATAATAGATATTTGAAAATGTGATATATAAACATTTTATTCGTTTTTACCTTTATCAACTCTTGAGAGTAGACTTAGAGGACCTATTTTATGTAAAATGAGGTGCTAAATCCACTGGTGGAAACCGCGATGTCCTATCTTTAACCGTTTAGGAGATCGAGTAAAATGGAGAAAAATAGATACTTGAAAATGTGATATACAAAAATTTTATTCGTTTGTACCTTTATGAACTCTTGAGAGTAGACTTATAGGACCTATTTTATGTAAAATGGGGTGCTTAATCCACTGGTGAAAACCGCGATGTCCTATCTTGAACCATTTAGGAGATCGAGTAAAATGGAGAAAAATAGATATTTGAAAATGTGATATATAAACATTTTATTCGTTTTTACCTTTATCAACTCTTGAAAGTAGACTTATAGGACCTATTTTATGTAAAATGAGGTGCTAAATTCACTTTTGAAAACCGCGATGTCTTATCTTTAACCGTTTAGGAGATCGAGTAAAATGGAAAATAATAGATATTTGATAATGTGATATATAAACATTTTATTCGTTTGTACCTTTATCAACTCTTGAGAGTAGACTTATAGGACTTATTTTATGTAAAATGAGGTGCTAAATCCACTGGTGAAAACCCCGATGTCCTATCTTGAACCGTTTAGGAGATCGAGTAAAATGGATATTAATAGATATTTAAAAATGTGATATATAAACATTTTATTCGTTTGTACCTTTATCAACTTTTGAGAGTAGACTTATAGGACTTATTATATGTAAAATGAGGTGCTAAATCCACTGGTGAAAACCGCTATGTCCTATCTTTAACCATTTAGGATATCGAGTAAAATGGATATTAATAGATATTTGAAAATGTGATATATAATCATTTTATTCGTTTGTACCTTTATCAACTCTTGAGAGTAGACTTATAATAGTTATTTTATGTAAAATGAGGTGCTAAATCCACTGGTGAAATCCGCGATGTCCTATCTTTAACCGTTTAGGAGATCGAGTAAAATGGAGAATAATAGATATTTGAAAATGTGATATATAAACATTTTATTCGTTTTTACCTTTATCAACTCTTGAGAGAAGACTTATAGGACCTATTTTATGTAAAATGAGGTGCTAAATTCACTGGTGAAAACCACGATGTCCTATCTTGAACCGTTTAGGAGATCGAGTAAAATAAAGAATAATAGATATTTGATAATGTGATATATAAACATTTTATTCGTTTGTACCTTTATCAACTCTTGAGAGTAGACTTATAGGACTTATTTTATGTAGAATGAGGTGCTAAATCCACTGGTGAAAACCCCGATGTCCTATCTTGAACCGTTTAGGAGATCGAGTAAAATGGAGAAAAATAGATATTTGAAAATGTGATATATAAACATTTTATTCGTTTTTACCTTTATCATCTCTTGAAAGTAGACTTATAGGACCTATTTTATGTAAAATGAGGTGCTAAATTCACTGGTGAAAACCGCGATGTCCTATCTTTAACCGTTTAGGAGATCGAGTAAAATGGAGAATAATAGATATTTGATAATGTGATATATAAACATTTTATTCGTTTGTACCTTTATCAACTCTTGAGAGTAGACTTATAGGACTTATTTTATGTAAAATGAGGTGCTAAATCCACTGGTGAAAACCCCGATGTCCTATCTTGAACCGTTTAGGAGATCGAGTAAAATGGATATTAATAGATATTTGAAAATATGATATATAAACATTTTATTCGTTTGTACCTTTATCAACTTTTGAGAGTAGACTAATAGGACTTATTATATGTAAAATGAGGTGCTAAATCCTCTGGTGAAAACCGCGATGTCCTATCTTTAACCGTTTTGGGGATCGAGTAAAATGGAAAATAATAGATATTTGAAAATGTGATATAAATCATTTTATTCGTTTGTACCTTGATCAACTCTTGAGGGTAGACTTATAGGACCTATTTTATGTAAAATGAGGTGCTAAATCCACTGGTGAAAACCGCGATGTCCTATCTTCAACCGTTTTGGAGATCGAGTAAAATGGAGAATAATAGATATTTGATAATGTGATAAATAAACATTTTATTCGTTTGTACCTTTATCAACTCTTGAGAGTAGACTTATAGGACTTATTTTATGTAAAATGAGGTGCTAAATCCACTCGTGAAAACCGCGATGTCCAATCTTTAACCGTTGAGGAGATCGAGTAAAATAGAAAATAATAGATATTTGAAAATGTGATATATAAACATTTTATTCGTGTGTACCTTTATCAACTCTTGAGAGTAGACTTATAGGACTTATTTTATGTAACATAAGGTGCTAAATCCACTGGTGAAAACCGCGATGTCCTATCTTGAACCGTTTAGGAGATCGAGTAAAATGGAGAATAATAGATATTTGAAAATGTGATATATAAACATTTTGTTCGTTTGCACCTTGATCAACTCTTGAGAGTAGACTTATAGGAGTTATTTTATGTAAAATGAGGTGCTAAATCTACTGGTGAAAACCCCGATGTCCTATCTTGAACCGTTTAGGAGACCGAGTAAAATGGATATTAATAGATATTTGAAAATGTGATATATAAACATTTTATTCGTTTGTACCTTTATCAACTTTTGAGAGTAGACTAATAGGATTTATTATATGTAAAATGAGGTGCTAAATCCACTGATGAAAACCGCGATGTCCTATCTTTAACCGTTTAGGATATCGAGTAAAATGGATATTAATAGATATTTGAAAATGTGATATATAAACATTTTATTCATTTGTACCTTTATCAACTCTTGAGAGTAGACTTATAGGAGTTATTTGATGTAAAATGAGGTGCTAAATCCACTCGTTAAAACCGCGATGTCCTATCTTTAACCGTTTAGGAGATCGAGAAAAATGGAGAATAATAGATATTTGAAAATGTGATATATAAACATTTTATTCGTTTGTACCTTAATCAACTCTTGAGAGTAGACTTATAGGACTTATTTTATGTAAAATGATGTGCTAAATCCACTAGTGAAAACCGCGATGTCCTATCTTTAACCGTTTAGAAGATCGAGTAAAATGGAGAATATTGGATATTTGAAAATGTGATATATAAACATTTTATTCGTTTGTACCTTTATCAACCCTTGAGAGTAGACTTGTAGGACCTATTTTATGTAAAATGAGGTGCTAAATCCACTGGTGAAGACCGCGATGTGATATCTTTAACCGTTTAGGAGATCGAGTAAAATGAAGAATAATAGATATTTTATAATGTGATATATAAACATTTTATTCGTTTGTACCTTTATCAACTCTTAAAGTGGTGCAACTTTGTTGTTTGCCACCTGTTATACCGATCTTAGCTTTTTCTTGTAAAATCAGATGAAAAAATTCTATGTGATAGAGAAAAAAATTCTATACATTTTGTTAGTTTCACATTTTTTGTTATTAGTTTTCACGGCATGAAAAAAATTTTATAAAACTTGACACAAAGGACACTTTGAGGTTCACACATTAAACACTTTTTTTAAACACAAAAATTCAAAAATCGAGCACTAACAAAATTAAGATTAATGTTTTTTATTTCATGTTGTGAAATCCGATCTCTGAAAGTTCGGTATTAACGGAGATAATGTACCATAAAAAATGTGAAACTTGATACTTTTTCATAATATAAACAAAATAAACATAGCCGTGACAAAATTGCAGCCGGGAGAGAGCGCATATGACAGATTGGGCAAATTTATCAATTATATCAATTGTACTTTAAAAATAGTTTTTTTTAAAACGCAGTGTATCTCTCTGGGCTGAAATGAGAAAGTAAGTCGAAAGTAACTAGGGGTAAGTTATAAATAATTGTTATAATGTATAATGTTTTTGTAATGTAGAACGACAATAATGGGCAACAGTTCCAGTCAGCAAAAAATTTTTTTGCGTCATTTGTGAAAACCTTTAAGTGTTTCAGGAAAATTCCACCAGATGGCGCTACCGATGGTACCGAATGTACCGACCGGTAACCGCGGTCGCGTTAACAAAAATCCAACCGCGTTAAGAGTAGACTTATAGGACTTATTTTATGTAAAATGAGGTGCTTAATCCACTGGTGAAAACCGCGATGTGATATCTTTAACCGTTTAGGAGATCGAGTAAAATGAAGAATAATAGATATTTGAAAATGTGATATATAAACATTTTATTCGTTTTTACCTTTATCAACTCTTGAGAGTAGATTTATAGGACCTATATTATGTAAAATGAGGTTCTAAATCCACTGGTGAAAACCGCGATGTACTATCTTTAACCGTTTAGGAGATCGAGTAAAATGAAGAATAATAGATATTTGAAAATGTGATATATAAACATTTTATTCGTTTTTACCTTTATCAACTCTTGAGAGTAGATTTATAGGACCTATATTATGTAAAATGAGGTTCTAAATCCACTGGTGAAAACCGCGATGTACTATCTTTAACCGTTTAGGAGATCGAGTAAAATGAAGAATAATAGATATTTGATAATGTGATATATAAACATTTTATTCGTTTGTACCTTTATCAACTCTTGAGAGTAGACTTATAGGACTTATTTTATGTAAAATGAGGTGCTTAATCCACTGGTGAAACCGCGATGCCCTATCTTTAACCGTTTAGGAGATCGAGTAAAATGGAGAATAATAGATATTTGAAAATGTGATATATAAACATTTTATTCGTTTGTACCTTTATCAACTCTTGAGAGTAGACTTTTAGGTCTTATTTTATGTAAAATGAGGTGCTAAATCCACTGGTGAAATCCGCG
The DNA here is from genome assembly GCA_963930825.1 of Silvanus unidentatus. Classification (NCBI taxonomy): domain Eukaryota; kingdom Metazoa; phylum Arthropoda; class Insecta; order Coleoptera; family Silvanidae; genus Silvanus; species Silvanus unidentatus. The sequence continues at coordinate 4,862 of CAWVOD010000011.1, read as the reverse complement.
ATGTCCTATCTTTAACCGTTTAGGAGATCGAGTAAAATGGATATTAATAGATATTTGAAAATGTGATATATAAACATTTTATTCGTTTGTACCTTTATCAACTCTTGAGAGTAGACTTATAGGACTTATTTTATGTAAAATGAGGTGCTAAATCCACTGGTGAAAACCGCGATGTCCTATCTTGAACCGTTTAGGAGATCGAGTAAAATGGAGAATAATAGATATTTGAAAATGTGATATATAAACAATTTGTTCGTTTGCACCTTGATCAACTCTTGAGAGTAGACTTATAGGAGTTATTTTATGTAAAATGAGGTGCTAAATCTACTGGTGAAAACCCCGATGTCCTATCTTGAACCGTTTAGGAGACCGAGTAAAATGGATATTAATAGATATTTGAAAATGTGATATATAAACATTTTATTCGTTTGTACCTTTATCAACTTTTGAGAGTAGACTAATAGGATTTATTATAAGTAAAATGAGGTGCTAAATCCATTGGTGAAAACCGCGATGTCCTATCTTTAACCGTTTAGGATATCGAGTAAAATGGATATTAATAGATAATTGAAAATGTGATATATAAACATTTTATTCATTTGTACCTTTATCAACTCTTGAGAGTAGACTTATAGGAGTTATTTGATGTAAAATGAGGTGCTAAATCTACTGGTGAAAACCGCGATGTCCTATCTTTAACCGTTTAGGAGATCGAGAAAAATGGAGAATAATAGATATTTGAAAATGTGATATATAAACATTTTATTCGTTTGTACCTTAATCAACTCTTGAGAGTAGACTTATAGGACTTATTTTATGTAAAATGATATGCTAAATCCACTGGTGAAAACCGCGATGTCCTATCTTTAACCGTTTAGGAGATCGAGTAAAATGGAGAATATTGGATATTTGAAAATGTGATATATAAACATTTTATTCGTTTGTACCTTAATCAACTCTTAAGAGTAGACTTATAGGACTTATTTTATGTAAAATGAGGTGCTTAATCCACTGGTGAAAACCGCGATGTCCTATCTTTAACCGTTTAGGAGATCGAGTAAAATGGAGAATAATGGATATTTGAAAATGTGATATATAAACATTTTATTCGTTTGTACCTTTATCAACCCTTGAGAGTAGACTTATAGGACCTATTTTATGTAAAATGAGGTGCTAAATCCACTGGTGAAGACCGCGATGTGATATCCTTAACCGTTTAGGAGATCGAGTAAAATGAAGAATAATAGATATTTGATAATGTGGTATATAAACATTTTATTCGTTTGTACCTTTATCAACTCTTAAGAGTAGACTTATAGGACTTATTTTATGTAAAATGAGGTGCTTAATCCACTGGTGAAAACCGCGATGTGATATCTTTAACCGTTTAGGAGATCGAGTAAAATGAAGAATAATAGATATTTGAAAATGTGATATATAAACATTTTATTCGTTTTTACCTTTATCAACTCTTGAGAGTAGATTTATAGGACCTATATTATGTAAAATGAGGTTCTAAATCCACTGGTGAAAACCGCGATGTACTATCTTTAACCGTTTAGGAGATCGAGTAAAATGAAGAATAATAGATATTTGATAATGTGATATATAAACATTTTATTCGTTTGTACCTTTATCAACTCTTGAGAGTAGACTTATAGGACTTATTTTATGTAAAATGAGGTGCTTAATCCACTGGTGAAACCGCGATGCCCTATCTTTAACCGTTTAGGAGATCGAGTAAAATGGAGAATAATAGATATTTGAAAATGTGATATATAAACATTTTATTCGATTGTACCTTTATCAACTCTTGAGAGTAGACTTATAGGACTTATTTTATGTAAAATGAGGTGCTAAATCCACTGGTGAAAACCCTCGATGTCCTATCTTGAACCGTTTAGGAGATCGAGTAAAATGTAGAATAAAGATATTTGAAAATGTGATATATAGACATTTTGTTCGTTTGTACCTTTATCAACTCTTGAGAGTAGACTTATAGGACATATTTTATGTAAAATGAGGTGCTACATCCACTGGTGAAAACCGCGATGTCCTATCTTGAACCGTTTAGGAGATCGAGTAAAATGGAGAAAAATAGATATTTGAAAATGTGATATATAAACATTTTATTCGTTTTTACCTTTATCAACTCTTGAAAGTAGACTTATAGGACCTATTTTATGTAAAATGAGGTGCTAAATTCACTCGTGAAAACCGCGATGTCCTATCTTTAACCGTTTAGGAGATCGAGTAAAATGGAGAATAATAGATATTTGATAATGTGATATATAAACATTTTATTCGTTTGTACCTTTATCAACTCTTGAGAGTAGACTTATAGGACTTATTATATGTAAAATGAGGTGCTTAATCCACTGGTGAAAACCGCGATGTCCTATCTTTAACCGTTTAGGAGATCGAGTAAAATGGAGAATAATAGATATTTGAAAATGTGATATATAAACATTTTATTCGTTTGAACCTTTATCAACTCTTGAGAGTAGACTTATAGGACTTATTTTATGTAAAATGAGGTGCAAAACCCACTGGTGAAAACCGCGATGTCCTATCTTGAACCGTTTAGGAGATCGAGTAAAATGGATAAAAATAGTTATTTGAAAATCTGATATATAAACATTTTATTCGTTTGTACCTTTATCAACTCTTGAGAGTAGACTTATAGGACCTATTTTATGTAAAATGAGGTGCTAAATCCACTGGTGAAAACCGCGATGTCCTATCTTTAACCGTTTAGGAGATCGAGTAAAATAGAGAATAATAGAAATTTGAAAATGTGATATATAAACATTTTATTCGTTTGTACCTTTATCAACTCTTAAGAGTAGACTTATAGGACCTATTTTATGTAAAATGAGGTGCTAAATCCACTGGTGAAAACCCCGATGTCCTATCTTGAACCGTTTAGGAGATCGAGTAAAATGTAGAATAATAGATATTTGAAAATGTTGTATATAAACATTTTGTTCGTTTGTACCTTTATCAACTCTTGAGAGTAGACTTATAGGACATATTTTATGTAAAATGAGGTGCTACATCCACTGGTGAAAACCGCGATGTCCTATCTTGAACCGTTTAGGAGATCGAGTAAAATGTAGAATAATAGATATTTGAAAATGTGATATATAAACATTTTGTTCGTTTGTACCTTTATCAACTCTTAAGAGTAGACTTATAGGACCTATTTTATGTAAAATGAGGTGCTAAATCCACTGGTGAAAACCGCGATGTCCTATCTTTAACCGTTTTGGAGATCGAGTAAAATGGAGAATAATAGATATTTGATAATGTGATATATAAACATTTTATTCGTTTGTACCTTTATCAACTCTTGAGAGTAGACTTATAGGACTTATTTTATGTAAAATGAGGTGCTAAATCCACTCGTGAAAACCGCGATGTCCAATCTTTAACCGTTGGGGAGATCGAGTAAAATAGAAAATAATAGATATTTGAAAATGTGATATATAAACATTTTATTCGTTTGTACCTTTATCAACTCTTGAGAGTAGACTTATAGGACTTATTTTATGTAAAATGAGGTGCTAAATCCACTCGTGAAAACCGCGATGTCCAATCTTTAACCGTTGGGGAGATCGAGTAAAATAGAAAATATTAGATATTTGAAAATGTGATATATAAACATTTTATTCGTGTGTACCTTTATCAACTCTTGAGAGTAGACTTATAGGACTTATTTTATGTAAAATAAGGTGCTAAATCCACTGGTGAAAACCGCGATGTCCTATCTTGAACCGTTTAGGAGATCGAGTAAAATGGAGAATAATAGATATTTGAAAATGTGATATATAAACATTTTGTTCGTTTGTACCTTGATCAACTCTTGAGAGTAGACTTATAGGACCTATTTTATGTAAAACGAGGTGATAAATCCACTGGTGAAAACCGCGATGTCCTATCTTTAACCGTTTAGGAGATCGAGTAAAATGGAGAATAATAGATATTTGATAATGTGATATATAAACATTTTATTCGTTTGTACCTTTATCAACCTTTGAGAGTAGACTTATAGGACATATTTTATGAAAAATAAGGTTCTAAATCCACTGGTGAAAACCGCGATGTCCTATCTTTTATCGTTTAGGAGATCGAGTAAAATAGAAAATAATAGATATTTGAAAATGTGATATATAAACATTTTATTCATTTTTATTTTATCAACTCTTGAGAGTAGACTTATAGGACCTATTTTATGTAAAACGAGGTGATAAATCCACTGGTGAAAACCGCGATGTCCTATCTTTAACCGTTTAGGAGATCGAGTAAAATGGAGAATAATAGATATTTGAAAATGTGATATATAAACATTTTATTCGTTTGTACCTTTATCAACTCTTGAGAGTAGACTTATAATACCTATTTTATGTAAAATGAGGTTCTAAATCCACTGGTGAAAACCGCGATGTCCTATCTTTAACCGTTTAGGAGATCGAGTAAAATGAAGAATAATAGATATTTGATAATGTGATATATAAACATTTTATTCGTTTGTACCTTTATCAACTCTTGAGAGTAGACTTATAGGTCTTATTTTATGTAAAATGAGGTGCTAAATTTACTGGTGAAATCCGCGATGTCCTATCTTAAACCGTTTAGGAGATCGAGTAAAATGGAGAATAATGGATATTTGAAAATGTGATATATAAACATTTTATTCGTTTGTACCTTTATCAACCCTTGAGTGTAGACTTTTAGGACATATTTTATGTAAAATGAGGTGCTAAATCCACTGGTGAAAACCGCGATGTCCTATCTTTAATTGTTTAGGAGATCGAGTAAAATGGAGAATAATAGATATTTGAAAATGTGATATATAAACA